>AYEL01063223.1:0-60787 GCA_000484575.1 Olivierus martensii
TTTATATGGCTTTTTTTATTAAACCAAAGTGATGCACTTTTTTAAGTGCACTTTTTTAAGTGCATCACTTTGGTTTTTTAAACTCGGCGGCCCCATATTACACCCAACATTTTTACACAGGTTTTGAAATAACACGGTCCAAAAACAAAAAACGCCTTTTTTTATACCGTCTAACATGATTTCAAAATCATTATCCTCGAACTCCATTCACTTCGTCAAAATTGCATTTGAAGAAAGAGGGCCTTCTTTTAGGCGACTCTTGCCCAAAAGAAAATCTTCATTGGATAAATTTTAAACATGGTGGATGTGGTAGATCTTTGATCCGTCTCGTCGTAAAGATATGGACTTATTATCAAGTAGCGACAAATAATTACTAAATGTTATTTCTAGTATTTTTAATTTAAATTTTTTTATTCTTTTTTGCCATATGTATGCGTTATTAATTTTATTTTAGTTAAAAATTGAAATATGTATGAATTTGATTTTACTGTTAAATATATGTATTGTTTGTAGATACTTGTACATATCTCAGAACTTATACAGTTAAGTTTTCATTACTTTTTTACACAATTTTTCAAATTAAATATAGTTCTTCATTTCATCTTACACGGTTTTCGGATAACATGAAACGTATCCTCATTTTACTATAGGAAACGTATCTTTTTTTTACATGGTTTTTGAAGAACTCGTCTACCGTGTAAAAAGTTTGATGTATTTATTACTGTACGATTATTAATTTCGAAAATATAAGCGTTTAAAGTGTGACAATTTTTTGTTGCATCCGTACTCCCGACATTACTCCTATCCAACGCAGAGAAAGACGTAGTTCTACGTCAAAAATAATAGGACAGTACATCCAGTTCTGTTTTTACACGAACATTTTTTATACGATTTTGATTTAACACGAATTAGAAAAAAGTTCATTCTCTTTTTACACGATTTGTTTTGATTTAATACGATCACTCCAAATTCTAAGAATAAAATTTTTCATATTATAGTGAATTCAGCGCTCGCTTGCTTCGCATTTTCACCTCCATGCTGTTTGTTTTTGATTCCAATTAGAAAAGAAATTTCTAGAGAAAATTTTTCCTAATTATATGTATATAATTATGGAAAGTTGAGTTTTTGAGTTTGGTGTTTAAAATGAAAACTTTTTGATGTTTAATGGTCTAAAAAATTTAATAAAGTTAAAATCAAAAATCTTGTTATGTGTAATTCATTATTTTGCCTAATTTTTGTGTTTATGAATAAGTAACATGTTATTTTTCTTTTCAAATGATAATTTACTTTATATAATATATTTTTATATACAAGTGCAATCTTTATGAAATAAAAAGTACAAACACGTAAAAATAATAAGATGCTAGCATGGTTTTTCATATGGTTTATTGTACTATTTTTTTGTGATTCTTTAGATCTGGAACCAATCTTCTATTTTCCCATAGATCAGGATATGTTTTTACACGTATTCTTTGGGAACGTATCAATCGTGTAAAAACAGAATTAAGTATACTGTATTTGTAAACAGGTGGAGCAAATTTACGAAAAGGAATCCATGAGCCAGACTTTTTTACAGCAATTATTTTTATATTTTTGAGTTTATTAGAATAAAAAATGATATATATAATATTAAATCATTATATATTTTTCAGGGAAGTGAAAGAGAATCGTGGGAATTACATAATATTTCCTTAACACGGGTAATTTTTTTAGCAGTTTTCTATATTTGTTATAGAAATAAATTACAGTACAGTGCCGTAATTTAGATTTTATCCTTTGCTGTTTATAAGGTTCCTGGCTATGGTTTTGGTATAGCTGTTAGCGGAGGAAGAGATAATCCCCATTTTGCAAATGGAGATCCATCAATAGCTATTTCTGATGTTTTGAAAGCTGGACCTGCAGAAGGAAGACTAAAGTAAGTTATGTTTTTTATATTTAGATTAAACAAGAGATTTTTAGAATGTTATTCAATGAAAAGATTAAAAATCCTTTACTTTTTCTAATGTAATTTATTTTTGCAACTGGAGAAATAAAATTTTTATAAATAAATAAAGTTATATTTATAAAAGTAAGCAATCTTATTGTAAACATCTACTTTTTAAATAGAGATATTAATTTATTTCAAAAATAATATCTTTCTATTGTAACAAATTATATATATGATTGACATAAATTTTAAAATATGATTAATATAAATTTTAAATATATTTTTTTTATTTGTTAAAAATACAAAAAAAATAAAGATAATGATTTATCATAATTACAGTAATTAGAAACTTCAAGAATTTTGTTGTTTCTATAGTTCTCTGCTATGTAAGTATCCATAAGTGAAAAATATACATAAGCCTTTCACATAAACAAAAATGAAAAACAAAAATTCTACATCTAAATAACATTTTTGGCTTTCTCAACTTGTGATAAATCATTATCTTTATTTTTCTGTATTTGTCTCTGTGTCTATTTCTCTTCATAATAATTTTTGAACCAATTAGTATAATTTTGAAAAATTCAGTATAGGGATCATACAATAAAATAAGAATATTTTTAATATGACATTAATAATAGTTAGGGATAGTGACTTTTTGCAATATAAAAATGCTAAATACTCTCAAATAAATATTGAAAATGACCACAAAAAGCAGGATAATCGATAAATAAAGATTTTGGATTTTTCTTTTTTAACTTAAAATAAATTTATTATAGCACTTTCGAGCCTCTGAAAAGAATACAAATTATAGAACATTATAAAATTCAAAATTGAAATTATAAGGAAGCATAGTTAATATGTCAGAGTACAACATTATATGAATATATATATATATACCATTATTAGGTATACAAATATAGTTAAATAGTTAAATAATAAATAAAATAATAATAAAATAAAAATAACTACAGATATACATTATAAACATTACAGAGTATAATATAGTGAATGTGGATTCATGAGTCATAAGAACCAATATAGCATAACCATATATTAGCAGGTAAACAATCATTGATGACATGAGTCTTCTTCTTATACTCCTCTATAACAAGGGCCTCTGCAATCTTAATATCTTCCGCTTTATTAAACTTCCTGACTATATGGGCATGGTTCCAGTCAACATCAATATTATGCTCATAAAAATGCTTTGCGAGAGCTGTAGAAAATATACCGTTCTTTATGTCATTTTTATGCTCCTTCAGACGGGTAGCAAGAGACCTGGTAGTACTTCCAATATATACTTCATGCATATGATAATCATTGTTGTATATGGGTATAATATATATACCAGCCCGTTTATGAGACGGTATAGATGTTTTGTTATTCTTTATTGCTTGGTAAACAGTATTCAAGCGAGCATATGGTAGAGACTTATTATGTTTTGTTAATGCATTAGTTATCGGTCTAATAGCATTATGGTATGGAAGTGGGTGTAAAAACAAAACGTCAGGCTGCTGTGGAACTTGCAGAGGCATACGTATGTTGTTTAGGATGGACCTATTAATATTCGCAACAAAAATCTCATCATAACCATGTTGGCGTGCCTGCCTAACAATATTCTTGTATTCGGTCTGCTTACTGGCATCATCAGAACAATGTGTTTGGAGTCGTTGTAATAAGAACCTAATGGCTGCTACTTTATACTTGTAAGGATCATTAGACCATTTAGGGATGAAGACTGGAGTATATACGGATTTTCTGTAAACCGAAGTATAGAAACTGTTATTACTAACGCTAATATTAACATCAAGAAAATGGGCTACAGTATTAGACTGTTGCTCTAAACTTATATCCAACTCAAGCGAAGGATTCCTAAAAAAGTCAATAATAAGGTCTATATCAGTGGAACTTTTACATATTATGAATATATCGTCGACATACCTTCTAAAGAACCTGATATTAGCAAATAAAGTCGAAGATATTTGTTCTGAATTCCTTACAACCAATTTGGCTATGATTCCTGCCATAGAGGCACAATTTTTATGAGCATAATATTGATGTCGAATGGAACCATGCCCGTATAATCAGGAAGTTTAATAAAGCGGAAGATATTAAGATTGCAGAGGCCCTTGTTATAGAGGAGTATAAGAAGAAAACTCATGTCATCAATAATTGTTTACCTGCTAATATACCTCCACAATGGTTCTTATGACTCATGAATCCACGTTCACTATATTATACTCTGTAATGTTTATAATGTATATCTGTGGTTATTTTTATTTTATTATTATTTTATTTATTATTTAACTATATTTGTATATTTAATAATGGTATATATATATTCATATAATGTTGTACTCTGACATATTAACTATGCTTCCTTAAAATTTCAATTTTGAATTTTATAATGTTCTATAATTTGTATTCTTTTGTTCCAAAACCTGTAAATTTTTAGAAGCTGACGATGAGTTATTAAAGTTGAAAGCGCTACAGTAATTCTGTGTTCCTTTTTCCACTTTAAATATTGTGCTAGTAACTGTCTTATACATTTGTACTGGCTTAGAGGATGAAAGTGACTAAATTTACTTGTATTAATAATATAAGTGCTAGTAATAAATTATTTAATATAAATAGTAATTTAAAAAATTTTGTAAATGCAATGTTAATAAAAATCATAAATAAGATAAAAAAAATAACAATAAGAAAAATAAATAAAAATAATAAAATCTAAATGCTTGTTATATTGTAAGTCCTATGTCTTTACCATACGGTGGTATTTATTGTTAAGTTTCCTGTTTTTTCACACCATTTCTGTGTTATTAATAAGTGTTGGGTCTAATTGGTTTATTACGTGGTGTCCCTTCTTCTTTGTTTCATATATTTTTGTTATTTCCACTATCTTCTCCTTTTCCAGTTCTATTTGTTTTACAATGCATGCATTCTCCCATAGCACATCTACATTGTAACTGACCATTCTGCTGGCCAGTGCTGTATTACATTTGACTCCATTAACATTTTTTTCATGTTCTGCTATTCTTTTACTGATGTTTCTTGTTGTATATCCTATCAGATACCTATTAAAAACCATGATACAGTAACATATGAGAATTATATAGGCTACTTTCCTTCTAGTGCCATTTGGTAATTTTTACTGTTCAATTTTTACTATACAGTCAAACCTCTTTAAGCCGCCACCATTGGTTCGAAGGTCCTCTCTGGCGGTAAAGAGTTGTTGTTAAAGCTATTATTAAATTAAAGAAGGTTAAATTGTGCACAAGAGTTGCTAAACTAGGTTCAACAGCTTTAAGCCACAATGGTGTAGAAGAAAAATTTAATAGGGAATTTCTAAATTGTTTGAATGCCTTTACAATAAGTCCATCTATCCCACAATTGAAATTAGACCTGGAAAATACATAGAAGAATTTTAAAGAGAGCTTAAACAAAGCAGCAAATATGACTTTACCTAAACTTGAGAATAAAGGAAACCAACCCTGGATGACAGACAATATTCTAAGAATGATGGAGGAAAGGAAATCAATCAAGAATAAGCCAGAATATAAGAACTTAAATAAAAAGATAAGGAAGGAATGTAGACTTGCTAAAGATCTATGGCTTAATCACAAATGCAAAGAAATAGAGGATCTTGATAAAGAACATAAATCCAGAGAACTACATGATAAAATAAAGGAAGTCACCTACAAGAGTAAAAATACTACACTTCAAGGTATAATGGATGATGATGGAAAAATTTTGATGGAGGAGAAAGATTTAATATGTAAGTGGTATGATTATACTAAAGCCCTTTTTTCAGATAGAAGAAATTTGACCACAGTGCCTGCTTACCTCAAAGGACCAACAATCCTCAAATGTGAAATTGAGAAGGCAATTAAGTAGTAGAAGAAGGGAAAAGCAGCAGGTAAAGATAATATTAGTGCAGAATGGCTAAGGCACTCGATGACAGAGGTATCCAAAGCCTTACAAATTTATGCAATGCAATTTATGATGCAGGATACCTTCCAGAAGATCTTAAACACACGTCTTGCACTCTTGCACGTCCATAGACATCGAGTACTGGAGAGGTATTGAAGGCAAGAATGGCTATATAATTCTAAAAGAAGTTGGAATTAATGGAAAAGATTTAAGAATTCTCTCACACCTCTATACTGAACAGACAGCCTCAATAAAAATTAATGGAAAAACAACGGAAAAGTTTCCTATTCAAAAAAATGTAAGACAAGGCTGTGTTCTGTCCCCCTTACTTTTCAATATTTACAGCGAAAAAATTTTTGAGGAAATCAGAGATTTAAGAGGTGTTGTTGTAGGTGGGACTAACATCAATAACCTTAGGTATGCTGATGACACAGTTCTTATTACAGAAAACGAAATTGATCTTGAGCACCTAATAAAGAAGTTAGTTGAAACCAGTAAACAACTTGGACTACACATTAATTTTAATAAAACTAAAACAATGGTGGTGACACGAGAAGCAAGTGTCCCTTGTTTGAACCTTACTATTGATAATCACTTACTCACATAAGTTCCCAGCTACTCTTATCTTGGTCATTTAATAACTGAAGATGGAAAAGCTGACAAAGAAATCTCAAGGAGAATCGCCATGGCCAAGTCTTCATTTTTAAAGATGTGAAATTTATTGACAAGATGCGAAATCAACATCAATACCAGACTGAGACTTCTAAAATGTTATAGTTGGACTGCCTTGCTTTATGGTTCAGAGACTTGGACAATTAATAAGAAAAGTGAGGATAAATTGCAAAGTTTGGAAATATGGGTTTTTAGAATTCTGAAAATACCATGGACTGACAAAAAGACTAATACACAAGTATTGCAAATGATAGGTCAGGAAAGAACATTATGGAAGGACATCAAAAAAAGGAAAGTAAGATTTTTAGGGCATCTTCTAAGACAACAAAGCCTTCAGAAGCAGCTCCTTGAAGGAATGATTAAGGGAAAAAGAAAAAAAGGAAGACAAAGACTTAAGTGGATGGATAATATCACAAAATGGACCCATCTTAGCTATGCTGACTGTGCAAGAGAAGCTCAAGATCGGGATTGGTGGAGATTCATGGTAGTCGACCTCCTGGAAGGAGATGACACATAGAAGAAAGAAAATAAATTTTGTAAAAAATAATTGCACGTCCATAGACATCGAGTACTGGAGAGGTATTGAAGAATTTTTTATATAAACTATATATATAAAATACAAATTCTCTCTGCTCAATAAAAGTTCAAAAGTCAATAAACAGCAAAAAAAGATAGCACTGTATACACAGAAAACACATAAGTTGGCAAAAAAACAAGTTTTTATTAACTGAAGCACTTTTAACTGCACACACAATTCTTTTCAGCAGTTTAAACAGCACAGCAACATAAAATATCTTTAGAATTGAAGAAAATCAAATACATATTTTACTTAAATAGAACTCCTACCTACCCATATGGCATTCTATTAGTTCCTATTGAAAATATAAAAAAGGATGAGAATGTCAAAGCAGAGATATATATGAACTAGTAAATAGAGTATGCTATGAATTCTACTTTAGGTTTAATAATAAATGTTATAAGCAAATTAGAAGAGTACCCATAGGAAGACTTATGGTTAGCCTTCTGGCAAAAATTCTCTTAAGGTTTGTAGATGATAGAGTTTAGGCTTTAGCCACAGTCGGGAGGACTAACCATAAGGGCATTCTGGCAAAGGCCAGAAGGGCTGGTGCCATTGTAAAAATATAGGCTGGCAGCTGACAAACCAATTTTTTATGTCATTTCAGATTCATTTTTATTCAAATTTATCAATATTTTAGTATTTTCACACAAATAAAGACTTGTACCTTTTCTATTTTATGGCTAAACCAAGCGTGCAGCCATCTAAACCTTTGTTTTCCTGTTCCTGTTCCTGCCGGTAGATATAGAATATCCTATATCGTGTGATATATCGGCTTAACAAACTAACCTATAACTTAACCTAGCTTACCCATGCTCGCTCCTAATTTTCGGCTATCATCCAGATTTTCATTCGTCTAAATACCGTTTACCGTATGGAGTAACACGGTCTAATGTGCTACTAATGTTAAAATTTTCGATGAGCGCACTCTTAATTTTCGAGTCCCGCTGACCCCATAACAGATGGCAGACGAAAGGTGTTGGAAAACGAAAATTTCTTCGTTAAAACTTTCTCATGGATACCACAATATATTTAATATATATTTCAGTTATTGAACAAATCCTTCAAAGAAAAAATTTTTACCAAACTCCAAAGAAAAAATTATTTTAAAAATTCAGAACAGATAAGAATTTAAAAGATGTTATAAATTCTTTTCAACAAATAAGAAAATACAATTAAGATTCCGCTTAATTGGGACACGTTGGGACCAATCCATTTTTGCGCAATTAAGCGGCTGCCCTAATTAAACGATGTAATAATAAATTCTAAAATAAAATATATAATGTATAGGTAAATAAATAATTAGTAAAAATAATAATTAAGTACCTGTTTTAAAGCTTTATTAAAATAGGTACCTAATTATTAGCTTTTTAGCGATCTCCTCTGACTTCTCCTTCAACACTGGATCGCTGATATTCACGCTTCGCCCTCTAATTATAGAAAACCATTGATCTAATGCTTCTTCGACTTCTGGATCCGCATCACGCTTTCTTTTCGATGTTCCTGGAATTTCTTTCTCTAATGCCCACTCCTTTCACGCTTTCTTTTGGATGTTCCTGGAATTTCTCTCTGTACTGCACACTTCTCACGCCGTTGATTTTCTTGTAGAAGACCCGATATGGTAAATTTTGGTACATCAATTATATCAGCGAGTCTACGATGGCTTGTATTAAATTGCTGGCTTTTAATTTTATCCAGTAAAGCAATTTTAGTTGAAAGTGTAAAATCATTTTTTGGCATCTCGGCAAAGATTTAAAAATTTTAAATAAAATCGACATTGTAAATGAATATCGCATTAATATATAAAAATAAAATAAAGACAGGAGTATTGCAAAAAAATTTATTAAAAAAAATTATTTAATATTTTTGAAATACTCCTGTCTTTATTTTTTTTCTATATTTTATGGTGAAATGTCCTGGCAACAATATATCCATGTGGCAAATTGTCCTAATACCAAGTCTGACTAGTGGGCTGCTGTCAGGATAATGCCAGAACCAAAAATATGTCCAAGTCTGCCCCTAGCTACAGTATCAAGTAATATACAGTTGATTCTGCTTAATTGGAATACATTGGGACTAAGCCATTTTAGCTCAATTAAGTGGCTGCCCCAATTAAACGAAGTAATAATAAATTCTAAAATAAAATATGTAATTCGTAGGTAAAAAAATAATAATTACTGTCCGACTAGCTTAGCCGCGACCATTGATGCAAGTACACGTGCATTAACTGAACGAGTCCAGTGACAAAATAGGAATGACAGCTTTGCAAATGGATGTTTTCAAATGCAAAATAACTGAAGTTGAATGGAAGTTTATTGTAATATCGAATGCTAAATGATTAGTTTCAACATTGGAAATAGTATATTTAACAGAACTTAATATAATATTAATTCAATAATTCTCATCCATCATTGTACCGACTGTGACTCTCCCTTTTGCGTTTGGATCCACCTTAGCTAGGCACAGCATCTATTTGTTATGTCATGATGATGTCATGGGATCTTGTTAAGACATCGCAAATTCAAACAAAATCATTTTACCGTATAATTCATTTAATATAGTATTTGGAATCAGTTGGCTGATCACAATGACATCAAGTGAATGTGATAAGAGAATCACAGTGACATCATCCATTGCTGGACATCATCAATGTGACTGTGATATCATCCCAAATTCAAACATTATTCTGAAGGATTTGAATGAAGGATTTTCACTGCTACCCCAAAATACCCTACCCCTAGGGCAGGGGTATTCAATTTTTTTTACTATGTGAGCTACTTTTCTATACTAAGTTATTCGGTGATCTACTTTCTTATATAGATCACGTTTCCACTAAGCTGATTTCTGATTATGTACAACTATGCAATTAAATGCACTCACTCACTTCAGAAGACCCACTCTCCCAGCCCTAAAACTTTAGAGAAACTAAAAACTTTATTTATGTATTTAAAAATTTATTTATCACTTTTAATTTATTTTAATACAATAAATAAAACAAATATATTGGAATAAAATATTTATTTCTCTATTTTGAAAACCCAAAGATAGAAAAAACAATAGATTGATTACAAATCCATAAGTTTCAGGAAATGCTGGTTGATTAAAAAAAAAAGTTAATGTGAAATTTGGCATTGTGTAGAGCTGGCAATATTTTCATAGTTAGATTGATATGAAGTAGTGGCTAATCGCAGACAACCATCCAAATGATCATTTGTAATTTGGTTTCTTGATTTTTTTATGACGTTATATTTGAAAAAGCGGATTCTGACCAGTATGTTGATCCGAAACATGACAGAATTTTTTGTGCAATATCAGCTAATATTGGAAACTTCACATATGTATATTTCCAAATGATAAGAAAATTATTGATTTGACAATTTTGATGAAAAATAAATAAACAATTGCAATATATTTAAAGAGAATTAAAAAATAGTATAAAATAACGATAAATAAATTACAGATGGTCCTTGACTTACAATGACTCAAGTTACAACCATTTGCACTTACAACGGCCAGAAATTATTACTAAAAATTCTCTACTTCAACTTTGACACTTGCATATACATATATATAACACATTGCTTTTGTATACACATCACAGCATCACCATTAGTCGGCAAGCAAAGCCTTATTACTGTATTTTGTCATAAATCTGTCATGTCCATCAAAAGAAATATCTAATGAAAATTCCAATGTAAAAAAGAAGGCGAGGAAAGCTTTGTTTAATCGTTTTAAGATGAATAGATTTCTGTTTTAATATGAAAATATTAAAACAGAAATCAAACAAATCAAGAATTAAAAAGATTCTTGACTTACATCAGAATTGACTTATGACGGAGATGTTGGAATGGAACCCTGTCCTAAGTTGAAAAATACCTGTATTATGTTTTCAGTTTTAATTAAATTTGTAAGGAGAAATAAACGAGATCGACCAAAAATTGCTCCGCGATCGACAGGTTGAACACCACTGCCCTAGGGCAATCTCAATCCAAGATAGCCTATGTAGATATGCAGGGCCACAGGAAGTCTCTAAGCCTGAATTTAAAAGTATAGAAGCCTTTAAACAGACAGACAGTAAACATTCTATTTTATAAGTGGCAAAACAGACAGTGCCATATGAACAGAAACTATACAAAAGTTGGCAAAAAACAAGTTTTTATTAATTGAAGCACTTTCAACTGCACACACAGTATTCTTCAACAGTATAGAGAGCACAAAAACATAAAATATTTTAAGAGTTACAGAATATCAAGTACACATTCCACTTATTCAAAATATGAAATTATAGAATTAGTATTTGCAGTTATGCATTAAACAAAATACACATAAAAATATCATTAAAGATATAAATGTAATATTTTACATACTATTTAAGAAAAATAAAGATATAATAATTTTAAAACTAATAACAAATAAGCTATTAAATATACTTATTCATTGACTTATATATACCCACACTTTCAAGAAATTATCATGGTGGACATCATTAATTATGTTCTCATGTCCACTTCATCTCAAAATTTCAAAAGTCTCTTTCAGGAAGCCATCCTTCAGATTACTAATACTTTTAAAAACTTTAGCTTCATTCCACTTTATCTGTTAGTCATATTTCAAACTATGCTTCACCAGAGCAGTAGCCATTTTACATGAACATCTTTTATATACTCTAACAGTCTATCATGCAAACATCTCTTTGTCATACTAACATATTTCTGTTCCTTATTTAAACTATTGTTGTTACACAATATAGTATACACTTCTGTCTTATCTAACCTATTGTAATCATTTTTATTTCTTATCATTTCAAAGATCATATAGAGTCTTTTTGATACAAGTTTAGTTTATCTTTTCAGCTTTTTAACAGTTTTCAACTTTTCTACTTGAATGGTATCTGAAGATATAGTATATCCTGATGTTTTTGTGTATATTATTTTTCCTATTCATTAACAATGTTAATATGAATAAAAATTTCATCATCTCCTTATAGATAGAAAGCATGAATGTATAAGAGTAATCGTGTATTTTTCTTTGAGTTATAATTGTTTGAAACTCAATTCTTTTTTGAGTGTTTTTCATTACAATCTCAAATGCCTAATGAAGGCTTTAAAAGCAGATCTTTTATATCTAAGCAGATCATCCAATCAATATGATATTATGTCAGGGGCATATGAAGGTTTCCTATATACTGCAGTGCTATAAAAGCTACAGTCAAACCCCGATAAGATGCCTCCTGTTAAGCTTCGCTGACCGCCAAGAAATTTGGCGGAATGGATCTTCCCTATGTTAGTGGAATAGGCAAACCCTGATAAGATGCCATCTGCCATCTGCCAGTAGAAATGTCTAAACAAATATTCCTTTTGGTATTGTATTTCTCTTGGTTAATCTGTCATGGGCATATAAGGTGACTTACATCCAGAAGTTCATCAGTACTGTGTATACAGTATTAAAACCTCTCTGGATTCATTTGTAACCAGCGAGTGGGAGAGATAGAGTTAACAGTTATTCATGTGTCTAAGCCAGGTTCATACCTAGGTTGTAGAAAATTTATGATCTTGAGAATCAGATCGTTTCCATCATTTATTGTGTACTGAGCAAATAAGGATACTGTACAGTAGGCTGTGTACATTGTACAGATAGGCCTCAATTAGTGCGAGTTCGAATAATACAATTTCGATTAATGCGACTTATAAAATTGATACCGTTTTTCAGTTAGTGCGAGCAAATATTCGATTAATGTGAGTTGTAAGCATAGACCAGTCTTACTAACAAAGCTCTGTCTCCTTTTATGATGTCAATTAACAAATTACCGTTAATTTTCGTTAGTAAAACCGGATGAGGAGCAGTCCAAGAACAGTCACTTGGCTTTGAAGGGGTGAAACATCAGAAAGATGGGCTTTTTGCCATTAACTGTTTAACATTACTGTACTATTATTAAGCTTTGCTGTCGTATACATACAGTATAGTACAGAATTTTCTTTAAAAAGTATCGAAATGGATAAAAGGAAGAACACTTTTGACAATAAAACAGGAAACAAACAAAAGAAGAGGTTAGTGATTATGCTAGAGCAAAAAATAGATATGATTAAGCAACATAAAAGCAGTGCTCCACTTCCGCTTTCGATTTGCTCTTTTGGTTTCAATTTGGCGGTTAGTTTGATGATGGTATGAGACGCAAATCTTGGTAAGTTATTAATTTAGATGATGAACAATGATGTAAAATATGAAAATAAATATTTCTTAAACAGTTAGTGTTAAGTTAGTATTGTGGTTATTCATCATGTGGTTAGCTAATTGCAGAATCTCACAAAGCAAGAACCAATTACCATATTTTACATATAGTTAATACTTCGAATAGTGCGAGAAATTTGTGGAACCAATTATTTGCACTAATTAGAGTTAATACTTCGAATAGCATGAGAAATTTGTGGAACCAATTATTTGCACTAATCGAGGCCTACTTGTATTTTACAGAGAGCTCAAAATAGAGGATCAGAACAGTAGATGGACATGTTTTCTATATAGTACTGCACATATATTATACTGTAAGTTCCCAACTTTATTTTAATGCGGAACCCTTCTGAACATGTTACATATTTTTGGAACCCTTATTAATTTATATTAATAAATGCAATGTATGTTGTATAATGCTTTATTTATAAAGCAAAATCTGAAACTACAAACAAACTTTGATGACCATTGGTATTTACTGACTTCATAGCAAATGGGGCTCTGGGATTGTATAGTCTCACTGCTATCTACTGTTCAAAAAGAAACTTGCCTTGTATGCTGAGCAACAGCAGGTATATATACAAGGCAAGTGCAGTTATTTGTTCTGTGAAACATCAAATGCACTCAAAGTGTTCGGATATTAGACTTTAGACTTTAAATTATGAGTGTGGAAATACAGTATTTCTTTGTATAAAATTAGTGAATTTCACACAGAACCCCAAAATTTTTTGGGAAGCCCTGCTGTAAAGTTTACAGTTTTTTAGAAATGTTAAGTTTTGATGCAAAATATAAATGTACTGTATTTTATTAAATTGAAAATGAATTCCGAATTTATTAATTTCTATACTACATGTGTTTTGATAAACTGCCAATCCCGATTAGCTGCCAAAATCGTCCCCAAACGGATGGTGGCGTCTTATCAGGGTTTGACTGTATTATTTTTTATATCAGTGTCCAAGAAATGCACTCTTTCTTTGCTTAGCTGTTCTAGATTTAGTTTTAGCCTTATATTCTGGGCAGCAAATGTTTATTGCAGATTCTTTACTTTTTCTCCATCCCTCTATGCTATGTTGATGTTGTCGACATATCTAATACAGTAGATTCCGCTTAATTGGGGCAGCCGTGTAATTAGGCCAAATCTCAAAGAACAGAAACCTAACTAATAATTAATATATAATTTAAATGCTTAATTGGGATAGTAGTAGAAAAGGAATTTTCAGTTTTTATATATTTTAGGGATTTTTCGAAAGTATGGCAACACTACGTATACTAAATACTGTTGCGACTTTCTTAAAAAATTCCTTATATAAAAATTATAACATTTTATTGTACTCTTAAAAAAATCTTTATATAAAATTTATAACAACATTTTATTGTACTGGTAATTTTTCAGGTTAAACCTTTCTATAAGACAATACAGACTAACACAATAGCGGGTCGTTTCTTCGCATCCTATTACATATACATCATTGACACACTGTTGCCACACTAATATAAACAACCATTCTTTAGTAAAATTTTAAGTAAATATTATCGTTGATAAATAATACATAACAATACTGCATTCGGCAATACTAGTGTGATGAGAATCAGTTATCTATTGTCATGAGTCTAACAAATGTACAGTCCCATGCAAAAAGTTTGTCAGGTTCTGTGAAGGGGAGAAAGTGGCTGACTCACTTATTTTTTTTATAAGTAAGTTAAATTATTGCTATTTTTCAATTAAATTTTTAGCTTGAATTTTAAAGAATAAAAAAGATTCTGTTGTGTAATATATCTGAATAATGTAGGAGGAATAATGAAGTGAATTTAAAATAATTAAGGAATAAAATCAATAGTCGCAGTCTGCTCAAAAATCATCATAATTAATGAAACTAAATTCCAAACGATGCTTGACATAATGGTTTAATGTTAATATAAAGCTATTGAATGATCCGGATTAAACTAAGTTTTCGTTCATTGTGACACGAAAGTTTGATGATTACTAGAAGAAAACATCTTTAGGAGGAGACTGGCTAGTATTTTTAAATGAATCCCGATGAAATAATACCGTGAGAAATTTTTCTTTCGTGACTAAATTTATCGCAAATTATAATTTTTTATTCAAAATTTTTCTCGCAACTTATAATTTACTGTTTTGTATATTTTTAAACATATAAACAAAGAATGAAACATTTCGCAAAACGTTTCAACGCTAAAAAAATCTTCTTATAATATTTGCAGAGTAGATAAAATTATTATTTTAATGTTTACCATAAAAGGTTAAGGGACAGATTTTTTACTATATTTTTCTGCATTAAGAATATAAAATTAGTGTTGGTTCCATTGTGGTAAAAACTTTCTATATTAAAATTTTATAATAATGTAGATAAAAATTGGACACGTAGTCAGGATATTTTGCTGCTAGAAATAGTTTAGATAACTTTCAAACAAATAAGCGTCATTAGATCTACCGGTATTCTCTATTCAATTATTTACAGCTCGACGCACAACGATGAAAAGCAAGGTTGTGCCTCTTTCACGTTATTCCTCTCATTCAATATATGATCCCGTTCCTTTCTAAAGTATGGAATACTTGTTCCGCTTTGAACAAAGAAGAGTTATCCTCATTTGCATATTTAACGAATGTGCACATTAAGAATTAAATTCACTTAGAAGCAATTCAATATTCTACCGGCTCAACTTATATAGAACTGCTTTCTGATCCACATCAATGATTTCCAGTTTCTACAAAGGATATGCAGTACAGTACATATTTTTTCCCTATCGGTTCTATGATGCATATCCGATGTGCAAAACGCTGAATCGTCAAAGTTTTTTTTGTGAAATCGGATCTGAGATACCGACAATCGATTTTCATGTAAAAATGTCATGTTTTTATTCTTGCAACATGTTATTCTTGCTAATTTACAAGAGTGCTTCATCAACCGATACGTACTTAACCAACAATCCTTTTTTAAGTATTTATTATGTATCTTGCAATTTTTTCAAAACTGAAGTGTAAAAAACTCGATTTTTCTTCACTCTAGTAAATTAATTTACTCCAGTTTATGTTTGCTGAACAACCAAAGAATATAATTTAAAGGTAAGGGAATATGTCAGAAATTGCATTTATTAAAGGAAAATATGATTAAAAAATCTAATTTTAAATTAATGAAGGAAAATTTAGCGGCAAAATCAGCATTTGTATTATTTCCTAATTGTATTTTTAAGCTTGCTTTTTTGTTGCTTAATACTTAGAGAATTGTAATTAGACAGAGAGAAGCTAGAGCAGCTTTGGAGACAGTTTATCGCTGCTTAATTGGCTTCTCATTACTTGTAAGCAGTAGAAACTTTGCTTGTTTGATCTTCTTAAGAAAAATCACATAATTTATGTACTTTTGAGTTTTTAGTAAGCACTTCTTATACATAATTAGATTTCGTAGTTATTCAAAGTTATTTAGAAAAAATAAATAAATAAAGTGCATAACAATGAATTTGTATAAATTTTTTTACATCAGTTTTTATAATTAATGTGGAGGGAGAAAAAATTAATGATTTAAAACACAAAAGGAAATTTTCCAACTATAACATTATAACAAATGTACTATATTTTAATACGATAATTATTAATTCATGACTAAATAAGAATGAATAAACAAAAACATATTAATTATTCTTGCTTCAAACCACGAATTTTATAATTTATTAAGTTATAAAACCGAAAAGTTATCAAAGTAATGCTAGTATCCATTATTAATTTATAATCTTTAGAAACTATAGAAATGTAAAACAATTGTCTTTATTAAATGTAAACATAAAAATCTTTTATTATTAAAATGACTGTTTCTGGTAACAATCTTGCTACTTTTATGGTTTGTAAAACGAAATTCTCGAAAATTAAATTTTTAAACAGAAGAAAAATTATTAAAAAATTTATGGGTTTTAAATGTCATTTTGACGAAAGTCCAAATTCGTATCCTGTCTTCTTTTTGATCCTTTTCCACTTGGTGGAAAGCCAATTCACCTGTAGAATTCTTTCATTCTTTGGCATGTTGGCAGTTTGCCACGTTGTAACCTGAACACAATTTTTATTATTATTTAATGTAATTCTGAATGCTTCCTGCCAAATGCCACTTCCAATTTCCATTATTCTTTTTTGGAATTTTGAACATATTTTTTCTTCTTCTTCTTCTCTCTCTACCACCAAACTTCGTTAAATTTTAACGTTTTTCAAAAATAATCCCGGACTGATGTTTATTTACATATTTCGAATATTATCTTTTATGAGACAATTTATACACTGTTTGGTAGAGAGATAAATTGGGTTAATGTATCTTCATTTCTCAAAATCCTTGAGATTGTCACAGAGGATAATTTGAAATTCAGAAACAGGAAACGGGATTTACTAAAAGACTTGACAAATGAGAAAATTTATGTGGCTAGTAATTGGCAAACATTGTAACGTTTCATTCAGAAAACCTCGGGATTATTATTTATATAATATAATGCAGAACAATTTTATGCAAATGGAAAGAAATTTATTCGTTGTAGGCAATATAAACGGATTTTTAAATCACATTTAATATCAGAATTAATTAATTAACTAAGTTTTCTCCAATATCAATTATGGTTTCGGTTTTAATAACCCTTTTTCTTTAATGACGTGAACCATAAACAGTAGTTTTACCCAAAATTGGATTTTATCTTCCATCTTAAACGTTCGCCGAATCTTTTAACGAGTATCAAGTCGATAACGATATTTTTTTTTTGCTTATAAAAATATTTGTCGTTGTCATTACTATATTTATATTTAACCATTTCAACAAGAAACTTTACGGTATACATGTATTACTTTCGGACATTTTTTACGAAAATCAATGCATTTAAACATTGATTTTCGTTAAAACCGAAAAGTGGCATAAATCGGAAATATTTTTTAAAATAATTGGCTATTATCGCCTATTATTCTAAGCAAGTATAAATTATTGATTAAAAGAATGCATTCAGATAAAGAACCAACTAATTTTTACATATTTGCGAGTATATAACGTTATATATTAACGTAATCTTTACAAGATTGATTATATCGCGGAAATGCCAAAAGTATCTCTTATAAACTAACAAAGAACTTAAGATAAACATAAAATAATTTAACAGCTCAAATATTCTTTTTAGTCCACTTTCTGGAGGAAATTGCTTGCTATCTATATCTTTCACTAAATAACTTTTGAACTATTAGTATATTTTCATAAAATTTGATAGAGGTGTTTTCCATTAATGGAAAACACATTTTGACCTTCTAGCTCTAGCCATTTAAGAATGGCAGACATTCAATTTTCTGAAATTATCTCTTAATATTCTAAAATATTTATTAGATTTCATGAAGTATAGAAAAGAATCAAGCATTGTAGAGATGTTTTCCATTAATGGAAAACATATTTTAACCTTCTAGCTCTTGCCATTTAAGAATGGCAGACATTCAATTTTCTGAAATCATCTCTTAATATTCTAAAATATTTATTAGATTTCATGAAGTATAGAAAAGAATCAAGCATTGAAGATGATGTCGACGACACATCTATTAGTTCTTTCTTCAACCGTTTAAAAATGGCGGATTGTTCAATCTTCTAAAGTTTTCCTATACTAATCATGGAACTGTCTGATAGATTTTCATGCCATTCAATACATAAGTTATGCCATCGAAGATGATTTCAATGCCGTATCTTTAATCATTCCAAAATAAAGAACACGTTCGGAAAGTTGGTGATTACTTTTACCGAAACTGTTTGTTTAATAAAAACATTTGTTGGATGCTTTTTACATGTGCGTGTCATGCATTTTTTTATGTGTAGTTTGAGAAAATATTGGGAAAAATCTATCAGTAGACATAATACGAAGCTACTCCCTGTTTGTCTTTTAGAAAGTATTACTATCATGTTAATATACATATTTTTTTAAAGTTTATGATTTTTGGATTCGAAAATCTTGAAGGTTAGATTGGTTGAAAGGCAATAATAGTGAATACTATATGCTTTATTGCTAGAATAAGATACAGTAGAGGAAAACATTATCATCATCCACGGTTAAACATATTAACGCATCCGTTTGTCTTTAAGAATAATTGCGTGCTTATATTATTTAATTACATTAAACATATGTTTGTTATATATATATAATTAAAATGTATAGATAAATCAAAGAAGATATACATTAAATAACAGAAAATTAATTTACATTTAATAATTAAATTTTCCAAATTAATTGCTTCCAGTTGATAAATATTACTCAAAAATAAATATATTAAAAAAAATTCGATTATTTTTTTATTCAAATTAAAAATTGGATAAAATTAATTGTTACACTTTTGAATATGTTTTTTCTTTTTTAATTTTTCATTTGATTAATGGAAAATTATCGAGTCGAGTCAATATCTAATTTTTAAACGATTTAAACTATTTTAGATAAGAAGTAAAAATCGTTTGATCGATAAAACGAATGGGTAATTTGAACGTCTGTATATATAAAAATAAAAAAAGTAAAAAAAAAAATTATAGAATTTGGAGCCATTTAAAAATGGAATTTCATTTTTATTTTTAAATTAGAAATAGTTGTAAGAAGCATGGTCACTTCATATTAAATCAAATTCAAAATTTAAAAAAAAGAACATAAAAAATGTTTAAATTGAATTTCTTGCAAAATAACAGGATTTAAATGTTCAAAAAAAATTACATTTTCAAATTTTAACATGATTGGATGGAAGATATTTAACTAAATTTCAGACAAGATTCTTGATCTCATCAAATAAAAAGCTAAAATTAAAAAAGAAGCAAAAGTGGAATAAAGACGAATTGAATTAACGAAATAGCGAAAAGTTTTTCAAGATATTGCACTTTCTCCATTCATTAAAACATCAACCGGAAAATGAATTAAGTGTCATTAAACAATGCGATCTGTAAATTTTTCTTTAAATTCGAGTAATTTTATGTACGCCGAAGTAAATTCTAGTGATCGATAATCTCAATTACATATTTATTCGATATTATACATCCTTCAGAAAACGAAGGAGGACATCCTTATAAAACATATTATATTTGATAAGGATGTCCCTGCTGGGATTTTATAAAACATTATTACCACAAAGTAATTCAAGTTTCTGTAGAATCAGTGGATTTAGTTTTATTTATATTTATGAACTCATTAGAAAACAAGCTATATGGAGAAAAACACTTTGACTTCCCGTACATACACATTGTAAATTATATTTCATCCTATTTCTCTCTCATCCTCATTCATCCTATCATAAAATTTGTAATTATACAGATTAGTTAGTACACGAAAATTACTTTGTTCTATTAATGTTCTCTTTTCATTGCTTAGAATTAGAAATCATCTAAGCAAATTAATATAACTTTTGTAGTTATTTTATATAAAGCTATCTCATAATAAATACAACAGTACGTGAAAGGAAGAATATAATTTGCCACGTTTCACAAAATAAAAATAATCCGATCGTTTTTTAATTTCGAAAATGATTTCGGTAACAAAATTTGGAAGGGGAAGGAAAAAAATCAAATTTGAATGATTGCATTGATTAATTCAACATGTTTATTTTCCTTAGGCGTTGGATGTAGTATTTACGTCTAGGAATAGAGAAAATTTGCCGTAACGTTGAATCTATTTTTTTTATTTTTTTTAAAGCTACAACCGTTTCAATTTTATTCTCTGCAAAACGTTTAAATATCTCAGGATTTTCAGTTTCCATATGTTTTTACTCTGAGACTAAAGATAAACTACATTTCTTCTATCGAAGGACAATGCAGGTGAGGAAGATGAAAAAAAATCGAACACGGTTTTTTATGTTTGTCGGTGGAAGCAAGATAAAAAAAGAAAAAAAATATATATATTTTTTTCTTCCTGTAAAATCGAACGGTAGTGTAGGAATGAAAGGAAAGAATTTCAAATTAAAATTCCTCGCTTTAGATGTGGAAAAATACCAGCTTAATCTCAGCGGAAACTGATGACTTTAGATTTTTTTCTACTCTTTCTTGCTGTCTCTATTCCTTACCACATTTTTCTTTTGCAGTGTTCTACTTCACTTCATTTTGTGATATGGTTTCAGAAGACAGGACATTAGAAGCTGAAAGATGGACTAATTCTCCTATCCTGTTCTAAAATAAAGTTATTTAGTCTTTCTGTCCAACAGGAGGGGAAAGAAAAAAAATTTTTTCAATTGTTTAAAGGATTATAATTTTCTTTTATTGTAAGAGATCACTCGAATTTATTTCCTTACTCATTTAATGAAGTCGCTTTAAAAATTAATCACTTGGAAACATATAATACTCGAAAACACACACTGTGCATTTAGTTTTCTTAGAATGCAAGTATCGGTGTCATTTTTATTCATTTTAACATTTTTAAAAATTGTTAAATAATTTTAATTCAAAAATAAAAAATATAATCACACTCGAATGAAGAGAATGAAAGTGGTGCAAAATATAACTGTTCTTCGGTTTATTTGTAAATATTTTTGCTTTTTTTAACAGATCTTTGTCTATCAAATATGATTTGAAGCGTAAATGACACGAACTTTTCTCCTTCTTCATTTCATTTTGTGACAACAAATAGATACATAAATTCTTCTCTCCTTTTTATCTTTAAACTCCGGTATGTTCTGTATTTTATATATATATGTGTTCGATCAGAAAGAAGTGCACAGTACGCGTGTTATCGAGAAGTAAGCTTGAATCAAAACATATTTCTTTCCTATGACATTACACTATTGTAGCGATCAGTCGGGGTGTGTCTCGTTGCCTTCCATTTCATTTATTTTCCACATCATCTGTCAATTGTATATAAGACGACACGCGAATCTTTCAAGTCAACCATTACATTTAGAGGTGTGGTTCTTGTAACAGTACTTCATTATTTTCAGAAATGTTTATCATCAAACAAGTCTGGGAGACTTACAAATAATTAAATGAGTTTATCTACGAAATTATTTTTTGTAATTTTATCAGGTACAAAAAATTATGACGACGAAATTACTATCAGTCGCTATCGGACATTGATCAATTAGGCACATTAACAAATTTCTCGAAATTCAGGCCAAATCTATTTTAATTGTGTAAATTTACAAATTTTGGTGTTATATGCAAGTTGTAATGTTTCATGATCAGGAATTTTTATTGTTGTCTCCATATATTATGCCAAATTCTGCATTAAAAATGCGTTATATAGGCCTATAAATTTATAGAATTAAACGGTAAGATTTTACTTGAAGTGTCGCCACTCGTCCACTCATAGAAGTTAACATTATGATCAGATTGAATACAAATGGTCTGAAATGATGAAATGTTCATGTTTTTTGATATCGTTTATAATTATAATACATCTCAATCACGAAACGTAATCAATAAAAGTTGCAAACATTTAAAATGTAAACAAAATCTGAAACGATGCGTAAATGGCAACATTCAAAGTAAAATCTTGCCAATTAAATTAGCTTCGAATTGAATATCGAGTTAGAAATGAGTATCGACATCGTTATTAAATTGAAGAAACTTTTTCTTTCGTGTCTACGATTCTAAAAGTAATGATACAGCTTCATACTCCATCATTTGTCAATATTACTCTATCTGAACTAATTCCTAATCTCTCTGCTCTCTTCTAAATGTGGCTACTGGCACTTGGCAGGGATTATTCGAATAGATTCACTGACCTCGAAAATCCTTGCAAACTCAAATGAATCAAATCATAGAAACGTAACGTAATGATCAGTAACGATCATTAAATAATTTCAAAACAACTAATATGTTAACGTTTATATGTAAAATATTAATTAGTTTGTTGATTATTATTAAACTAACTTGTAAGACTATTATGACTGTACTAAACCCAATCGACAATCAATGTATGCCACAAGATAATGCTGTGTAATTTGGATTTGTGTGTAGACAACATGGTGTAACTAGCCAAGTTCACTAGTAAGCCGTTCTACCGAAAAGCTAAATTTTGCCATTAACAAGTACGAAACATTAATCGGATTATATTATAAGAGAGTTCGCCCTGTAATCTTTTATTGACTTGTAATACTGACCAAAGCTGAAACCGCGCTCTAGATAATTCGATAAAGTATACTTACAGAAACGTTAATTATATAGAGAAAAATGTTAAAATAATAAAACGTCATCAGGAATACGATCATTTATAAATTACTGGTTAAATTTCCTTATACAATTAGTAAAAAAAAGAATAAGAGAGAGTAAAATTGTCACAGATATTAGAAAAGTTTATCCAAAATTTAAAGAAATATTTCGATTCTTCTGCCAAACTTATATTGTATCCAGATCCGATCGATTCTGGGAAAATGTTCGACAAATGATCGTTGTTACTGGAAAGACGAACAAATGCGAAACTTCGTATTTTAATGATTAAACTTATCTAATTTCAAAATTGATCTGTTTTCCTACTATTCAGTTTTACTAGAAAATTTGTTTCGTCTCTTTTGTACTTCTCTCCATTATCTAGGCTTTTGGTAACATTGACTTGTTCACCAAAGTCTTTACATAACCATCTTTTCTAATGCAGCTTTACATAATCATCCTGTTCAATGCTAGATGAGATTGATTGTATAATTTGCACATTAGCTGGATGGAGATAGGAACATTTGTTTTCTTCTGGCTTTATTCTTTCGTCTTTTCTCGCTTTACCTAACATCCAATCATTTCTCGATTGATCCGTTCTCAACTCACAATAAAGTTTAAATATATACTTTACACTTTCGTGAAAATAAGCCGAGTAAAACAGTTCTTAAAATGTTTACTATATTAATTTATTTATGCAAGTATATATACATTTAAATATAATTTGCTAAATTTTAATTTATAATTTTCAAGACTTTAAGCAAAATTTCTAACTCGTTAAAAAATTAATTTACATTGTAATTTGGACTGTAAAAACATTTAAATTTATAAAATTTTGTTAATCCTAAATAAATAACATAAAATTTCAACTATTTACACGTTTAAATCTTAAAAATTTATCGTATAAAATTCGATCTGTCGTCCTTTCGATAACATCATTTTATAAGAGCAGACTCCATTTATAGACCCGCTAAGAAAACGGCTGATAAGTTTTGATACAATTATTATAATCATGATGTAATAATTAATGTTAATGAATCTAACCTTATTAATCCTAATTAAATCATGAGATAAGCTATATGGCACCCTATTAAAATTACGTAAACGTAAGTCGCTTAATTTTCTTACTTTTTATGATTTTAAAGTACAACAGCAAACAATTCTCTATTTTTATCTAATTTTCAATCAAACGAGCAACCTTTAAGGGACAAAATTTAACTAAAAATTTAAATGCTGGTTCGTTACATCGCTACAGATCTTGTGGATTCGTATAAATAAGCTATTTTACATCCAATTACCACGAAAAATATATTAAAAAAAAACTATTTTATCAGTTTCATAATTCAACTTTCTAAATTTAGTTGAAATTGGATAATAGGGTCATAATTATTAAGCACGTAAGAGTTATTTCTCAATGACTATCTCCCTTGAGGCAAGATAATCCTTAGCTTCGATATACTAGTTATTTAGACCTGCAAGTAGAGCTTACGTTTAATCGAATCTGTTTGAACAATTACATTATTTAGATACTTCATGCTATCAACGATACAAAGTCCTTACACCTACCGAGTTCATTCCATTATATTTTATAGTCTGTAATGGTAACTATCCTACTGAGATCTTCTGCAGATTTTCTGGATTATCTTATAGGTAAAGTAAAATAAAACCGAGTGTATAATACCAACAAAATTTTAAAAATCGGATATTTATCCAAGTTTTAACTTTTATAATTGCATCGGATTTGTTATTTTACTTTTAAATTTAACAAATAATAGTTTAAATTTGATGTAAAAGATGCTCCACGCTAGTTTAAACATCACAAATGGATAATGCATGGATTACATAGCAAAATTTATACAACACGACTAAATTCAGAAAAAAGTTTTGAATTTCAACATTTATGTTAAAGTATTAGTCTCGGCCTTAAATTTAAAAGTATAAATTATTCAGAAATATAAAATTGCCGGTATTAAAGATTTACTTTTTAAAAAAGAAAAACAACAAAAAATATATATGCTGAATTTTTTAAATTGTAGAACACGAGAGAGTAAGACAGAAGATTTACAAAATTCGTGTCGTAATTTTTTGTTTAAAAACGGCGTGGAAAATTTGAAAAATAATGATTTCGTAATATATCGAAAAAAATTAATTAAAAAACAACGAAATATGAAACTCTATACTATTCAGTATATGATAAGAAGTAAGATGATAAAAATATACCGTTAAAAGTAAAACTTTCAATGTTTGTAATTCGATACTTTAAAATGGTTACAGAATGCTTTTTTGCAAATGATCATTATTATTTTTAATATTTATTTTTCGTTATTATTATTTTTTTGTATTAAAATATCTTAACTTATTTTGTTTCGAAAGACCGTGTCGCCTTAATCAAATTTCGGTTTAATCAACATGATATGTAACATAGTCTTTATATATATATATACTTATAAATATATAAATTGCTTGTTATTATTTATTCGGTAAACAAACTGTAAAATGATAAAACTATGCAATTCAATGCCAAACATCATCCTATCGTGTGTGGAAGTTATTTTAATTTATTAACAAACATCCTGCAAAGTTTATAGAATTTATAAGATTCATGCAAATTGCCGTAATTTTTATAAATTGTTCGGTAATTAAAATAATTGTCGATATATACTTAATGTAGCGAATTCTTTGCACTTAATCTTTTCTACTTTACATCTAAATTGTTTAAGCATGTTAGATATCGCATTAATATAATTCCTTTATTGTACATTTCGTCCTTTTATTAACTTCTTTCCTTAATTCCCTTCGATTCCGAATCAATTGTCACTTTAAAATTAGCGAAACGAATTTTCCAATTTCAATTCTAAACAGATCTTTTCGTGTATCTCTTAGAAATTGCATTTTTAAAACTAATTTTTTTTTTCTTTTCTTTAAATTCGAATAGTAATCCTTAATTTCGTAGCAATTCCAATAATCTTCGACTCTTTAATTTAATTTTAATTATTTTAGCCAAGTTTAGAGGAAACTTTTTCGATTTATTCTATACGCATTCGACATGTTATTAGTTTAAAAAATCTCTGTATTGTTTGTTCTGTCAAGGATTAATTTTTAATCAAGTAAAAATGCAGTTCATATCGATATTAATATTTTAAAATTTATTATTTTCGAAATTTATTTGTTTATGTCGGATATTAAAGATTAACAGTTTTCTTTATATGTTAACGAAGAAAAGAAATTTGTTCGCCAGTCGTATATTTACAGATCTTAAAAAAAAAAAAAATTGTTATACAGATAAAAGTTGTCGTTTGATTAACTGTAAAGAATGTAACGATTTTTATCTTTTTTTTTTTTAATTTTTGTTAAACAAAATCAGTGAATATATCATCATATATAGTGACTAAAAAAAAAAAAAAAAAAAAAAAAAAAAAAAAAAAAAAAAAAAACAAAATAAAAGAGAGATTTCTAATCAGAAAAATTATAAAAATTTCGCTCTAAGGTTTTTTTAAGAAAAAGCGACGTTTTCAATTGATTGCCGAAGAAGAAATTAATTCGAAAAACAAGAATTGTATACAATTTAAAATTTATATTCATGCAAATTTAAAGAATAATAAAATATTTATCACTAGGCGATAGTTCAATTTAGCTCTCTTCCTAATTTTAAAGTACGTAGATAGATACAAAAACATTTTTCTTTCGCTTAATTTATCTGTAATTAACAGCATTTTTTTTTTTTTTGTAATTATCACTAATGAAAAAGGTAAACAGTTAGTCGTTAAAGAAATTCTTCAAAAGTTTAAATTAATAAAAATTAATTTATGAAAAATATGAATTTCGAAAAAATAAAATTTTAATTTGATTTCGGCAAAGATAAAAACTTTATATAAAATATCGCTTTTAATTCGGGTTTATTTACGTTATTTTAAACGCATAAATATGTCTAGAGAGTAGTAAACTTTTTTATATAAAACCCATAAGTAAAGCTTTGGTTACTCAGCCGCAAGATTTTAATTATTTTTTTTCTTAATTAAAAAGTTGAAGAAGGAAAAAAAAATCACTCGAACTGAAGAAACCCCGGTTTTGGTTGGATATTGAAGTTTCTAAATAATATAGAATGAGATCTTTCACAATTTATCAGGATGGAGTTAACCTAATATTTGTACAGCTTTGCTACAGTCTTTCCATTCATTGCTCGAAGCTTGTTTATTGCCTGAAGGGACTTTAGATGTCTTCAAACCAGAAAAGTTTGCAGTAATATGTTGCTGAGATGACACTGCGGAGAACGAAACAAGTCTCAAACGATTACGACGTTAAAATAAAAAATAATAAACTATTACTTTAATGCCGAGAGGAGGAAAACATCAACTTATGTATTCGACAGCTATATCTAGTGTTGAGAAAATAATAAACATTAAACAGAACTGAAAATGAATACATCGAGTACTTGTAATTAGTTTTTTCGTGCAAGCTAAGAATCGATTTTCTTTCGGCACGATTAAAGAATACCGATTCGAATTTATGGATAAAACTTATATATGCTTGAAAAAATTCAAATCACGTTTTTTAGCAATTAAAAAAATGTTTTTACGTATCGATTTTGTCAGTTTGTCTATCCGCAAGATTATTTTAAGAACTAAACAAGAACATTCAAATTTTAAGAGATCATTCCACGTTGTTCAATGTAAATGCCTATAAACTTTAAGATTCGTACGTGTTTCTGTTATAAAATGGCGGCAGTTCGAAACATAAACAAAATTTAGATAGTTTCTAAACTATTTATCATATCTAAGTTATTTATTCGAAAGAATTTAAACTTTTTTAATAATGGTTTCTTGTAATGACTTCTTCAGTTGATCTGTTTATAAAAACTCAAAATCTCTTGAGATTTAGCATAGGAAAATATTCAAATTTTAAAATAATTCAAAATTTATTATCCAGGCTACAAATTTATGAATTTTGAAGTTTTGTGTAATTCTAAAATGGTAACCATTCGAAATTTTAGAAATTCGATATATTTGAAACTCTAATGACATGGAATTCCGATAACAAAAGGCAAGATTCTATTTTGACTGCCTCGCGTTTTCGCAGCGCCGCGCGCACATATTAAATGATGATGTAATATGATCGTATTATGTTATCAAAATTTATTATTCGCGTTTTCGCAGCGCCGCGCGCACATATTAAATGATGATGTAATATGATCGTATTATCATATGATATGCATTATATGAAAATATAATAAAGTAGATGTTAAGATCATTCACAAGCATATTAACATCTACTTTATCGTGCACGAAAAAAGTGACAGGGGCATTAAGGTGCGCTATAACGCGATTTATTATTCATAGACGCGTCGCACTAAGGCCAGACGCGAAAATGCGAGGCAGTCAAATTAGAATCCTACCAAAAAGAATTAAGTAATATACACAAAAAAAAAACAATTAATGCATTTAAAAATAAACAAACTGTAGTTTTTTCTTTTAATACTTTTCATAAGTTAATAATACTAATTAATGATTATGCACAATATTGTTTAGAGTAGAAAATATTATGGAATTGTGATAATTATCAACTTCATGAAATTTTATCGTTGTAAAATAAATTATGCATCATTAAGTCATTTGATATATGTTATACCTTTTGGTTATCGCATTTCAGACAACTATAATTCGAATCAGGAATAGTTACTTGACAACATGTAGTATTCGGCAGATCCATCAAAGTTGCCGATGTGTTGCGATGGACAATCGAATTTGGGATTCCCAAAGCTGAAATAATTGAGTTAAGTCGGCGATGTAGGAGATTGCTTAGTCAGAAAAAGCCAATCTATCGTTATAATCCAAAGCAGTGAGCAGTGCTTTAACAGAAGCACAGTATATTCAGAGAAGTATCGACAAAGTTCCCTTTAGATAATTTTGTGTCACTCAAACTCTATTTACGGTTTGGAAACTCACTAATTTAAGAATGATGAATACTACTTTGCCGACCAACGGTACATAATTAGCAAATAATATTAATTAAATTATTCATTTCGGTGCGAATTTTTTAAATTCATTCGGATTATGATGCAAAATTAATACGATTTTATGAATATGTGATGAGCAAGAAATTTAATTCGAATACATTAAATTAAAGTTGCTTCTTTAACACCAATAAGAACTTTGAAAATAGCTATATTTAAATGTAATCATCTGTTATTTTTTAACTGATTTCATTCCGATTTCGGGTATTTTTAAAGGCGATACTTTTCTTCTCTTCGTAGCAATTATGCAAATTGTGCTAAAAACGATAAAACCGTCGTTAATAAAACTATTTTTAAATTTAAAAATTTGAATTCACTGTAATAAATTTTCTCACTGAACACATAATTTCATCAAAGTCTCATACGTATATATTCTTCCATTTTCTTGTCCCTGTTTTTTTATTGCATTAGCAATTTTGAACAGAAGTTAATAACGGATGTATGCATAATTTATCATAGACGAATAATAAACTTATCTGACACAAAATAAACAATTTTTAAATATGTAAGCTGTAAAAAAAACCTGCCATTTTATCTAACATTACTTACTAAATTCTATCAGTTTATATTCGTATAAATATGTAAATTTTTTTTATCATCAAAAGTTTTAATAATAATAATGAATTTTAAACATTTTGAATAAATTCATTGCTTGCCTATATATACAAGTTATTTGTATTATTACAATTTATTTAATTAAAATATTCCATCCAAGAAAATATATCTTAATTTTTAATACTAATTAATTAAAATACGTGATTAATGAAACAGTTTTAAGCTATATACAAAAGAATTTTACAGATTATAAAGTTTTCATAGGCAAATATTTTAATTAAGGTTCAGATCAAACATATAATCAACATCCACAAGTAATTCTAAACGTCATGTATTAATTAGCATCAAAAATCTTTATAATATATTTATTAATTTAAACTTTTGAATAGATTTATATATATAAACTACTAATTAAAATGTTTAATTAATTAAAAGGGGAGCAGAATACATTTCGTATTATGTCAGGAACTTACAAATCATCAGGGAAAGTTTGAAGGGGATATATGTCTTCTGCATTAATTTCTCTTATTAATGCGAGCTTACATTGTTTCTTCTTAATAGCTATATATATATATAGTGAACGGTGCTAATAAAAAATGCAATGTCTTTTAATATCAGCAAGAACAGCTCGTAAATGTTCGTTCGGTCTCGTTTGCAGTCATTGCATCATGATACATAGTCCCTAAGCACTTTCCTCCCTTTATATATATATATATATATAATTTTAAGGTTAAAAGGTTTTTTTGTACAGAGGCTGTCATGGCATATATTTTTTTTTTTTTTTCCTGTGCTACTGTTGCACTTGTGAAATTGATGAACGGCATTATTTGGGTGGGGGTAACGTACACACCATTTAATAACATGTTACTACTCCCTTGGCGAACTGCATCGCGAGTTTCTTTTATAACGCTTTTCTAAAATAATAAACATCGCGTACTGTTAACTATATTAATTTTCTGCCATCGAGAAGAAGAAAAAGTTCAAATCAATTTCGTGATGCATACAACGAAATAAAGAATTTAAATTGTTTTTCTTTGCAAAAATTGCTTAAAGCACAAATCGAAACTTCCAAAATTAAAAAATAATAATGATAAAGTGACAAGTTTAAAATAGTATAACGTAAATATTCGCCCAGCTGTAACAAATTGGTAAATAACGTGTAATGCTAACCAATATAATAATAGTAAAAAACATGTTTTTGATGTCTGAAAGTAATTTTATGAAGTATAGTAGAGTATAAAGTAATAAAGAGATAAGAAATTGGTTTTTATTTAAATTAAAATTATTTAATTAATTTATGTTAGGTGATTGAAAAGAAAAATTGTCATAGTTAATAAAATAAAATTATTAGCATATTCGAATGCCATAAAATTCTAACGAATATAAAATCAGAAAGAATAGTATATTTTCATATTTTAAACATTCAAAAAATTTTTAATCAGACCAGAAATTATGGAAAAAAATTTTAATCAGATTAGAAACTATATAATATATTCCAGATGTATAACTTTCACATTTTATATATTGCATAAAAATTTTTATAGGCAAGCTTCATTTTATTAAAATAAAAAAAATTATTAATTTTTAGAAAACATTTTTAAGTAAAAAAAATTCGTGCAGTAATTTCTAATATGAAATAAAGTTCATGGAAAAAAATATATCTTGGTCGAAGAATATTATGAACGGTAAATCTTTAATTTAAAAAATTGATTACATAATTATTTTACTTAATTATAAAATTGTGGGAGAAAAAAAATAAATAACAGTTTGGAGAAATATATTTAATAAAATTTAAATTTATTCAAATCAAAACCATTAAAAGTCGATATTGAAATTTCTCTTAATCTGCTCTAATATTTTATGTAATCGACCTTCGCAGCAATGCAATCTGCGAAAGCATTTTTACTGCTTGCAATTGTTAGTTCACTAAATAAACTGAAAGTAACTTTTATATCCTGTTTTTGAAGCGAAAATGATTCTAACATAGTGAACAAAGATTTTTAACAAAAGAAGAAAAAGAAATTTATGCGTTATTTATAAGTTATTCGAGAATATCTATGAAAATAAACTTAGATTTTGAAGAAACTTTACAGGATTTTGCATCATTAACTTAGAAGTACATCCATTCAATGTGTTGGTTCATAACTTTAAAAGTTTGAAGTTATTTCAATCATTAAAGTATTTAGCTCGTTTGTCACTGATTGAAGCTGAAAATCTTTTTCTTTTGAATATTCTACATTTGCTTCATAATTTAAATGTGAACAATTCCATCATGTTATGAAGATTTAGATTAATTTTATCATTTCGTAGCATCTGTGTTAAGAAACAAGTTTCTGAATTTCTATCGATCAAGTATCGTTCTCGAATATGTCATCCTGTATAAATTATCAATTTGTGTCAACCAAAAATATTTTTTTAAGAAAATTTTCCGATGATCTTTTTATTCTCCCGTGAACTAATTAATAAAGAAAAATATTTATTTTAACACATAATTAATTGAACACATGAATTCATTATTAAGTCAATTAAAACTGCAAACTTTAGTGAACATATTTGTGCCGGGAAACAAAATCATGAATAATATTTAATTAAAAATTTTCCATGAATATTTTATCAATGAGAAAGCTCTCGTAAAAATATAGAGATGTGTAAAATAAAAAAAAAATTGAACGATTGCCTATCATATCTGGAATTTAACATGTAATATTTTCGAATGTAACCCACGTTGGGGTTGTAAAACATGCCATTGCATATCACTCACGAATGCCTTGCACTTTACTGAAAGAAAAAGAAAAATAAAAGCTTACAGACAATTTTATCGCAGAATATGAATTTAATGAGAAAATATCTAAAAATACAGGATATAATTTCTGGTTAAGTATTTTATATTAATTATTCTTTAAAATTAATTAATTAAATTATGGTGGTTTGTTATTACATTTGATTCAAACGAGATTTAAACAATATATCAGTTTAAATTAACAGAATGAAAAATTGCCTGTTCACTGTGTGGGAAGAAAATGTCTTTCATTCTCCATCTTTCTTCCAAGTGCACTGTATTCCACGACACAAGACTTAAAGCGCTTAGGATTTACTGGAAAAGAAAAACTTCTATAATCCAATAAAAGGATGTTTTCTTCAGGAAGATGGAAACTCCCAACGTTAAGCTCCTTTTGTTTGTTGTGTCAAGTAGATCGGTTCCTTAACAGGTGACATCAAGAAAAGGATTTATTCCTTTCTGCCCTAAAATCTTTTTTTTTTCTTTTATATATATATATATATATATAAAGATTTTAACCCAAAATGTTAAAATGGTACTCATAGTACAAATAGTTAGTTTTATAAGCGTCTTTAACTGTAATTTAAACCATAAAAAGATTAAAATTTTCAAATAAAATGTTCAAATTAAAATTAATAATGACAAAAATTATAAAAAAATCTTTTTATAAATTTAAAATAACAAACAAATTTTTCAATCTATCAAAGTAATGTACTACAGTTCTATAATCTCTAACAATTTAGAAGAAAAAAAAAGAAGGAAAAAAAACAGAAAGCAATTTCAAAAGTCATTAGAATTTAGTTATTTGTTTTTTTTAAGTGCAAGAAAGGACATTTACCGTATGCAATTTTGCAATTTATTTTGTGGGACTATTGTAGTTAAATAAAGGATATCTGACATGGCATTGAATATTGCAGAAACACGATTATATTGCTCTGGTTCATTGGCGCAATTGCAGGATGAGTGGTATGGTAATTCATTGCTCGCTTCAAAATTAATTATACTAGATTGGATTAACAATTGCACACCTGTTCACATAATGAACTAGACGTTTCCTGAGGTTAGAAAGATCGTTCTCGATCGATTATACAGCAAATCCACTTTTCTTTCTTGATAGAAATCGAAAAGCCAGAGTAAATCCTATATTTCGAGTTATATACTCTGAAACGGAGTGAACGGATTTATGTACAGTTAGATGAACAACGTCCATTATTCTCTCATTATTTACTATAATTTAATCAGTTAAAAGCTGTATAGGTTACGCTTTATAATAATTTGATAATAAAAATTTATATGTGGATAATCAACTAAATTTAACTGTATAAATTAAATCATAAAGTGATCATGAACTAATGAAGCATTTAAAACTAGAAATCGAAGGTTGTGCTTTTTAAAATTATTGTGTGACGAATTTGTCTTTCTATACAAAGATGCAGAACTATAGAAGAATTATTGAAGACATTTTCAAAACGTATAATGCAGCAATGGTGGTTTCATAATTTAAACAAATGAAAAAAAGAAGTGAAAATCGAAAATCGTGAAGATGAAAATCGTTGCAATGCAGCAATCTTAATTTAAACAAATGAAAAAAAGAAGTGAAAATCGAAAATCGTGAAGATGAAAATCGTTGTAAGTAACGATGAAAACAAAATTTTATCGAAATATGCGTGACTGTTAACATTCGCCAGCATCTTGGCTTTCCCGAATTTAATCAAAATATGGGAATGTTATGGGAAAATTTTGGAATAGTTCAACTAGCTTTAATATACTTTATGTAATTTATAAGGAATATTATTATAATAATCTGTTTGTTTGAATGTGAGGATCTCAAATAAAGCGTAGATAATCCATGAGCAAATATTCTATAAGCGATTTAGCATTGCCTATAACATGATTGATGTCAATGTTTAGTGAGGCAAAATTAAGGATAAGTTAAATAAATCACGTATAATACGTCAGAAAATCTTTATTTCGAACTATATACTAGAACAAAATAGAAATATTGTAAGCAGATTTTAAATTATCAAGTCAAGAATAAAATTTATCATATAATATATCGAATTGTTTTCAACTAATAACTAACATTTAATAATAATTAAGAACTGCATTTGTAAAATTAATAGCAGTTTAATTTCCGTCTTATTAATGCAGTTAAATTTATTCTAAACATTTTATATAAAAATTTGAGCGATTTTACTTTGAGCGAAGTTATCAGAATGACACAATCATCAGTAAACAAACCAGTTCCAAAAAGATGCTAATCGCCTACTTTCTGAATATGTTCATTATTTTGGAATAAAAATGAGGGATTAAAATGTATTTCATTAAATTCGTCTTCGAAGGCATGACCTCACTGATAAATTTAGTTAGATCATTAATTAATTCGAAAGATAATAAGAGAGCTCCGCATCTCGATTGGATGTCTACTATTTTTAAACAGTTGAAGTTCGGAATTAAAAGATGCAGCGTGGATGCAACTTTAATGACAGAACATCCCTACCGAATTTCATGAAAATTTACTAATTATTTCAAAAGTTATTAGTGGAAGACACGACAGTACAGTGCGGAGATCTTAGCCTATAAGCTACACTTTCCTTCGAAAAGTAGACTAAAAATAATAATAATTTCCCAAGTTGACTATAAATCATAAGATAACCTTTTGTTCTTTAACATTTGCTATCATTTCATCATCAATCATTCAAAGAAAATTAAATAAAATGTTTATTTATTAAGTACATTCTCTATTGACCAAAACAAAATAATTACTGTACTTTTTTATTACTACAGTGCCTGGCAATTCGACATTCGAGTTTCGCGGGTTGGCGCATGCGCGTGTATGGAATTGTGTGATGTCATTTGCTATTTGTCAGATTATATTTAATAAGTATAAAAAACTGTTTCAGATCGTCCCATAAACTGATCTGTAACATAGCAATGCTATATTGTTAAGATAAACGCTTACGAAAAATAATGTTAATTTTTCGTAAGCATATACTGATAATTTTCTGTTAATTAAATATTTATTGAAAAATATTGAACTATAATCTTAAGATTCACTGATCTAAAACAATTTATTAGTATTATCATTTTATGTTATTTTATATCAATAAATAATAGCTCACAAGTCAGATTAGATTTAATAAGTATAAAAAACTGTTTCAGATCGTCCCATAAACTGATCTGTAACATAGCAATATTATTGTTGAATAATAATATTGCAATATATAATAATATATTATTATATTGTTGAAATAGCTTTATTATTTAACAACGCAATATAAATTTTTACTTATTTTGTAATTTATATAATATAGGCACCTATTGCGATTTTTCTTCATTAATAATTTCATCATTTTACATGTTATAGACAAATTAGAACTTTAAAGAATGTGACAGACATTTAAAACAGAGCTATTAATCCAACAGTAATTGAATAAGCATCAGTATCAGAATAATGATGTGGTTCGTTAGAAGCTACTATGCATATGTTGGTTAATAGTTGTATATAGTGATTTACTATCTAAGATTGCGATAATCATACCTTCACAATTTAAGCGCATTTCCTTAGAATCGGTGTTGAATGTGGCAAGCTCACATCCGTTTCTAAAAAAAAATGTCCATATTTAAATTGGTATCTGAACTATAGATTGGTTTAAAACCAGTTCTAGACAGAATCCATAAGTCAGTTGCAACCATGGTAGCAACGAATCAAACAAAACAATCAACAACCGATATCAACAAAAATTCTTCCTATAAGGATGAAAAATGTACTTATTATAAATGGCCAATTCATTCTATGACGAATAAAACAGACAATCTGAAGTAGATTAGGAGGAAGACTACTAGAAGATTAGTAGATTAGGAAGACTACTTTACATTAGTTGGCAAGCAGCCAAAGAGAAAAAAGCTTTCTAAAAATACAATATAGTATATTCTATGGCCTCTGTACCGTGGCTGTACTGCTCTCCTAGCAATACGATCATACGTGATTTCAGTTGTTGATGATTGACGTCAGCGCCATCGCGTGTAAAGAAATTATTACGTAATATAAAAAGGTTGCAGCCATTTACATGATGATTACGGTCATATGTGTCAGCTTCATCTAAGAAACCACATTTAAAGTGCGGTTCCTTAAATGCAGCTGACGCATATCATTATAAGTATATTATATGAAGGTATAAAGTTCAATAATTTTAGGCTAATATCCATAAATTTACTTAGGGTGTGTTCAACAAACTTGAGGAGCATTCTATTACTTTTTTAATTTAATGCATTATAATATACAACTATAAAATTTATGATTGTATATTATAATGTAGAATATTAAATATTATTATTTATTATAAAAATGAGCTCTCTGCATTCATATAAGGTAAATATCGTATTATATAATAGTAAAAGCATCATTTCCTCGTACATAATTACATAGCCCAATAATATCCACATTAGGATATATAATATAGATAAAATTTATATTGTATCCAATACAAATGTGATATAAGTATTTTACATCATGTATAAATTATTGTACTGCAATTATAAATCATTATGCCGAAATTAAATGTCATATAGTATAAATTATTTAAACAAGTTACGTTAAGACCAATAATTTCAAAACTGTAGTCTATAAATCAGGACCGGCGGAAGGCGGTAAGAAAGCTACGCGAGATACAAGAGGGCCGCCAAAACGGTGCAAAATTAAGAATACATTTTTGTTATGTTACGAATATTAATTAATGCGCAAGCTAAGTGAGATACAAGAGGGGCGCCAAAACGGTGCAAAATTAAGAATACATTTTTGTTATGTTACGAATATTAATTAATGCTACTCGATTCATTGTTTCTACAAAATAAGGAAATATAAATATAGATATATTAAAACAAACAATCACTTCTTGAAATGCGATTTGTTTTTCTCTTATAATATTCTCACTTATGTCTTCTTACGCTGGGTTTACATGATCGGTATTTCACATTACGTTGCTATGTGATGCGAAAACGGAACAGTCCGTTTTACTATTACTGTCCATGCCGTTTCCGTTTATATATATATATATATATATAAACGGAAACGGCATGTACAGTAATATATATCAACGCACTACATTAAAACATTAAAATTTATATAAAATCATGTAGAATTTGTTTTCTTTTTTTTTTGAGAGAGGGGCGCCAATTACTGTTTTGCATAAGGGCGCTGACAACCCTTCCTCCAGTTCGTTATAAATTATAACCTTTTAAGAAAATCATGAGCGAATATAAGCTCTTTCTACGATATATTTTTCTATTGTATTGTATTATTCCGTAGATTATTTAATAGAAAATTTTAACAATTACAAATCAAATTAAATGTTTATTATATATAATATTATCATTTAAGTCAAACCATTATTAGGTTATTAATTCGGTATAATAATAGAATAGACTTATAATTTATTTACAGTGAAACCCCCCACTGTATTTAATTCTTTAATGAAAAAACATTTTATTTAAATACTATACCGGTACTTTATTATTTTTAACAAAAATATTTCTATAAGAAATCTGTATTATTTAATATCTTTAAATAAACTATATAGTATAATACAGTACTAAAGCACTGATTAAATAGATTATATGGTAAAATTTGATTGGCGTACTTAATAAAATCAATGGATTTAGTGTTTCGTGTGCATTGCTATTATACTTCTGGTTGGTTTGTTGGGGTTTAATAGCACAAGGGCATCATAGGCCAAACTGGGCCAGACACAGGGTAAAACTTAAATAAAATAATAAATAAATAAAGATTTAATAGCACAAGGGCCTCATAGGCCAAACTGGGCCAGACACAGGGTAAAACTTAAATAAAATAATAAATAAATAAAAATACACTTAACGAAATTATATGCAATAAACTACGTAACAAACGAAAACCAAACTAAATATAACATATGGTGTAAATGGCCAATGATAACATTTTAAAAAGAAAGTCAATAGATAAAATAATAAATATATAAAATGCTGTAAACCGTCATATATCAAATAAAACAATTAACAATAAAGTAAAATAACAATTAAATATGACGTAAAACACAAATATCCGATAAAAAATCAAAAAGCCCGTTAGAGTTAAAATCTTTGCCAATAAGAGCTGTAAGATTAAAGGAAGACTGATTAACGTGCCGTAAACGCTCGGCACTAAAATAAGAACACTCACTTGTCAGTTAAAATGTGCTTAATGGTAAGAGCAAACGTTAGAGTTAAAATCTTTGCCAATAAGCGCTGTAAGATTAAAGGAAGACTGATTAACGTGCCGTAAACGGTCGGCACTAAAATAAGAACACTCACTTGTCAGTTAAAATGTGCTTAATGGTAAGAGCATAGTGACAACGGTCACAAGTAAGCTGGGCTTCACCCAGTGTTTCTCAAACGGTGCGCCCGGGAGCACTGGTGCGCTCTGAAAAGTAGCCAGGTGCGCCCCAAGCAAATGAAAATAATTTATGATTTTTATTTATATAAAAAAATCTGCATTTTTAAAAGCTACGGATAGGCACGTGGCTACCATGTCTGAGTCAAGTTTTTTTTGGTTGATATTTTAAACTGGATGCTCATTTTCCTATTTTGTAGTTTTATGGTTAATTTTATTTAATTGAAATTTAAAGTGTGCCTCAGAGTTTAAATTACTATACAAATGCGCCCTGATTTAAAAAAGTTTGAGAAACAGCCTTCGCCCATTAACTTTTTTAATGGGCGAAGGCTTCGCCCATTAAATGATACTTATGAGTGAGACGGCTATGCCCAATGCGGAGTCTGGCAAGAACGACTTCCTGTTTCCTGTTCCTGCGATAACAAGAGTCCCATTGCTCGACCAACGGCTTGATCTCGTATAGTTTGTTGTTAATTTGTCCATCCCCCATACGCTGCCACATTTCTATCAACTTTTCTTTAATACCTGGCTTCAAGTCAGAAAAAAGTCTTGACAATTGTGTGACTGCTGAGGGCTGGCTGACTTAGCAGCGATGTCGGCAAGTTCATTCCCTTAAATGCCAACGTGTCCCGGGATGGTCTTGACAATTGTGTGACTGCTGAGGGCTGGCTGACTTAGCAGCGATATCGGCAAGTTCATTCCCTTAAATGCCAACGTGTCCCGGGATCCAACAAAACTTGATTGTGTATCTCCTTCTGGAGATAATTTGATTTTTTAAGAAATTGTTATTAAAAATATTATCAGCTCATACGATATTTTAACAATAAAATTAATCCTAAATACTTTTAATATTTTTTAAATACGTTAATGTTGTATATTTTATAACATAAATAAAATCAGTTTTTCTTAAACCTAATAAAAATTTTGCCGAATTAAATACAGTACAGTCAATCGGGCGAACTTTGGACCACTTTTTAGCTTTTTTTCAAAATTTGACCTCTTTTACTTTACAATTTGAAAATCAGTAAAAATATGAATCTGTGTGTAAGCCAACCCCCAACTTTCAAGTGTTAAAATAATATAAATAGAAAAAAATTGTAGCATATGCTACTTTTGTTATTACTTTAATCTGGCTCTGGTATAAGTTGATATATATATATATATATGACCTCTTTTACTTTACAATTTGAAAATCAATAAAAATATGAATGTGTGTGTAAGCCAACCCCCAACTTTCAAGTGTTAAAATAATATAAATAGAAAAAAATTGATAATTTTTGTATTTGTTGATATATTGCAGTCACTATAGAAACTTTCTTTCTGTAGAAACAAACATGTTCTTAGTTTGTTTCAGTTTGAAAGTTTATATGTATGGCTGAAGAGAATCTCAATAAAGACCAAAAACTTTACCATTCAAATTATAACAGTTTTTTTTTATTGAAATGTCTCTTCATATTTTTGCCTGTTTTTGTGTATTGATAATTTTTTTTATAATTTGAAAATTTTCCAAATCCAGTTTACTATTTGATTAATTAAAGTCACTTAAATAAAACACCAGATTTACAGCATTGAAATGATGCTAAGAAAAAGTTGGATGGAGAGCCGAATGCAACTGTGTTGCATAATATCCAGTCAAGTTTTTCTATAATACGATTTTATTGAAATTTTTGTTCAGCATAAAATATCAAAGAAATGTTAAAATTTTTTATTTCCACATCTCAGCAAAAATATTTAATAAAACTTAAACAATAAAAAAATATTTTTAAAATATACAGTGAAAATTTTGCTGCAACTGAGAGAAGTGGAAAAATGACAAGAACACACACCATCAGAAGTGCATATCTGATGTCCAAAACAAACTGCAAAATAATCATCTGTATTTTCCACCTAATCAGAACTATCTGAAAATGCACAAATTATTAATCAGTTACATCAGAGATTGCTCTATTTTCATTTAATATTAACTGATGGTAAATGCATTAGCAGAAGCCATTTTTATCATTAAAAACATCGATCTACACATTCCTAATATTATTTGTGATATGCACAATAAATTAATATTTTAAAATTTATTTAAATATTAACATTCTTATATATTCTTACATTTTTAATATATTGTATTTTAATATAATTGAGAAGAAATAGTCATTTTAAAAAATAAATATAGGACATCCAAGTGCTACTATTGGATGTACAGTCGGTTGCAGAAAGATCCGAACATCGTTCATAGGGGTAGCATAAGAGGAATCTAAATAATGATGTATTTAAGAGAAACAATTGTTGGTTGAGTTATTAATTCTAAGTCGAATTTATATTTTAAATGATTCAGTTATCTTTTCAATAAAATACGCTAAGATAAACAAAAATACTGAAAATATAATATATTAGAATATAATAGTCATATATACTGTTTATTTTTAGAAGAGTAACCTAAATTAACTTCATTTGTCAATTAATATTTTGCTTAAATCATAAATCATGATGAAAATTATAATAGTCAGATAATCATTCAATTATCTTCCAAAAATTAAAAATGAAACAACATATTTGAAATAAAAACAGCGATTTTAATATTTTATATCGACAGATTTAAAACAGAAATCGAGTAATCAAAATTATCACAAAAATCTAACAATATTGTTAATTTAAATTTAAAACTTAATAAGTTTAGCATTACCTAAATACATTTTGTAATTAAATCGCAGTTTCATTCTCAACACGTACAATATTGAGAAATAACAATGAGATATACTTATAATGACGTTTTTTTATTAAATACAGTAAGAAAAATTTCAATAGTTTTCAGAATAACGCGAATTTTAGTCCCTTTGAAGAAAAAACATGCATTTTCACTCTTTTCATCAGATCGGAAACAACTTTAACATCATTCTGTTTCGACAAGCGATACTCTTGAAAAGGTTTCTTTATAAAATGTCTAAAAACATTATTATAAAATTTTTAAAGTAGCTTGAAACTATATCTACACATTTTAAGCTTGTCTTCTTGTGGCCATATTGGTGAAACAATCCGCATACCGTTCTTCAATATGTATATCTGCATATAGGATTAAGGAATCAAAATAAAACTAAAAAATATTTTAAAAAATAATATTAAAAGCAAAGAAATTTTTGACGATATATTGATAAAGTTCCATATACTTTATAACTTTTTTAAAATTAATATAATACTGTATAGTATTTGAACTTTCAACTATTGATCTATACAACTCATTCAAATCGGTAATTTATTTCATTAAAGTTGATTTTTAAAAATATTTTTTATTCAGTTATTATTTCCATAATAAATGTACAGTATTTATACAGTATTTAAATGCTATTATTTATAGACATAAATATTCATATTATTTGAATGAGTAAAATATATTTTTTAAAAAATAAAATACTGTATGCATTTTCGTTGTTTTTAAAATAATTTATTTAATAAATGGCTTTACGGCTGATTTTATTCCAAATTAGGAAAATTTCATATTTGAAGTTTAAAATGTTTTTAGTTTTATTTTCATTATTGACAATTTCTAAAATACATTTGACTATTTTCTTTTTAAATAAATAATAATCAAAATAAGAAATATTTTAAAAAATAAATAATAAAAGACAATAAAAAATAATTAGAATATTGCATGGCAGCATTTTCAAATATCGAAACCATTGACAGCGCATGTTTGTATAGTTCAGTATTGAAATACCTAAGTAAATAGCTAGGTGCTATTGGATTTTGAAGTTTCGAGCACTGTATTGCACAGTTTTATGTATACAGTAATATATTAAAGTCGCCAAATAATATCATTTAATTAATATTTTAAGAGAATTAGTCATTTTAATTAGATAAAATTTAATCGATTCCAATCGACAAAAATTTTATTAGCAAATATATTAAAATAATATAAATTTTTCAAAAATTTCTTTACAGTTGTTTCATTTTACAACATTAAAGTTTCGGTTCTTTTAATTTAATAAAAAACTTTCAATTTTTGGGGTCAAATGTTTAAAGATTGAGGACTCTAGGAGTATGCGATCAATATGGTTTGCTTTCCTCTTGATACTCTGAAAAGTAAGAGAAATATTTAACGTTCTTACTGGTGAGAAAAAAATATGGTATGCTTTAACATATTTAAAGATATTAAATGCAACTTAATAAAAATGCGTACTTAAAAAATTCGAATTACAGTAGGCCTATTTTAAAAAATAAAGTCCGGTAAAATTAATATAAGGCGGAATGGGGTAAGTGCAAAGTGGTTTTTTAAATACTTTAAACATAAATATTTTAACCTATCGTGTAAATATTTAACAGTGTCGGTACCAATCGCATTGCGCAGCTATTACCGTTTGATACATCCTTGAAAATTTACATTTTGTTACAAAATTGTACCAAATGTTAGCTATCCTGCACTTATCCCGAAACGGGGCAAGAACGTACGTACAAGTTAAAAACGCTTTGAAGTTTAGTTACTCACGCTACTTGGCAAGAACTGAATTATGAACAAATCTGCTATAAAATGCTTTTTACCGCATTAAGATAGATTGTTTCCTTTTAGAGTTATCATTTGTTAAAGAAACAAGGATTGATTTCTGAAATGTGAGAGGAAATATAGTGAAATAAAACAAAAATATAAACTGATGTAAGTACACAAATTGTTTAATAACAATTTGTGTACTTATATCACTTTATTTTGTTTTCACACAAGTTATTATTAAACAATTTGTGTACTTACATCACTTTATATTTTTGTTTTATTTCACTGTACACTCCTCTCGCATTAATTACTTTACATCACCTTTTATTTTTATCCAAAGTAACAAAGTACTGTACATATTTTGTTATTTAATATGACAAAATGTTTTTTTATAAAAAAAATGGTTTATACGAAAATTTTAACTGATATCTTTACATTTATCAATCATCATCTAGACCAGTGTTTCCCAAAGTGTGGTACGCGTACCCCCAGGGGTACGGGAAGAGTTTATAAAAAAAATGGTTTATACGAAAATTTTAATTGATATCTTTGCATTTATCAAATCATCTAGACCAACGTTTCCCAAACTATGTTCCGCGGAAGATCTATAAGTGTCCGTAAAAAATTATGAAAATTAATATGAGTCTCATATACATATTTTCAATTTGATAAAAAATGTTTGTTTTGCATAATTTATTTATTTATTAATATCTATCTATAAGTTACTATAAAATAACCAAAGTGTTCCGTAAAAATTTCAGGGTTTGGAAGTGTTCCGTCATAGAAGTTTGGGAAACTCTGATCTAGACAAAGTTCACATTCGTTCATTTCTTTTGAATAATCGCCCCTGTTGGTTTTTGTTTGGAAGCGTTCCGTCATAGAAGTTTGGGAAACGCTGATCTAGACAAAGTTCACATTCGTTCATTTCTTTTGAATAATCGCCCCTGTTGGTTTTTCCTGACGTAGTCGAGCCATGTTATAAGCAAGAAAAAAATTAATAAACAAATTAAATTGTAGAACACGAAACAATAAAATTGAACGTGTTATGTGGCAAGAGCAGCCTAAAGCTACGTTTAGACTAGGGGTGGGCAACCTCCGGCCCGCGGGCCACATTATTTTATTATATCTAATATCAACGCTATGTATACTTACATATCTGTACCTTCTCTTTTTTAAATAAAAGATCGGAATGTATGCGGGCCACATTATTTTATTATATCTAATACAACGCTATGTATACTTGCCTACACATCTGTACCTTATATCTGTATCTTCTCTTTTTTAAATAAATACTATTATTATCAATTGTACTGTACCTTCTCTTTTTTAAATAAATACTATCATCATCAATTGTTTTTATGTACCTTCTCTTTTTTAAATAAATACTATTATTATCAATTGTTTTTGTTTTTCTCTTTTTTAAATAAATACTATTCGTGGTCCACTATAAATTTTTCTATACGGCCCCCTACAAAAAAAAGGTTGCCCACTTTTTTTTAATAAATACTATTATTATCAATTGTTTTTGTTTTGGGCCCGTAGTCTCATCATAAATTTTTCTATACGGCCCCCTACAAAAAAAGGTTGCCCACCCCTGGTTTAGACGGTGCTACTTTTCATGCAACAAGATTCATGCAACTAGGCGCACGAGAAGGTATGCAAAGGCGTATGTGTCAAAATCTGTTGCAAAACACTAGGCGCAAGAAGGCGCATATGTTCCCCGTTCTAGTTGTGTTAGGCCTACACGTGCAACTAGTCGTGCAACATGTTGTTGTTTTGATTATTTTTAATCTTTTTTTGCAAATTTTTCTTTGCTTTATGGATTGGGTGTGAATAAAACACATCGATTTATTGAAGAAGTTAAATTTATCGTCGTCAAGTCATTGTAGTAAATTTTTTGAAAAGACTGGAAATATCTATCCTGACCAAATCTATGATCCTGACTTGGTTCAAAATACTGATGTTATTAGCGCTTCGATCGAAATATTTGCGAGTCAAAAAACTTTCTTTTGTCTTCTTTTCCATCAAAAAAGAAGAAAAAAAAAATGCCGACACGAAAAGATAACGTGTCGCATTTTCTGCAATATATCCTCTGTGTCAACACGAAGGGGCAAGCTGCATGCCTCATGCGGCTGTTGCGCATTGACACATGCGTCACTCTGCATACAACATTGCATGCAAAGAGGTATCGTCTAAACGTAGCTTAATACGCAATTACCCCACGGTGATGATCTGCACTTGCCTTACGTGGCAAGAGAGTACTAGTGTTTTTCTCAATAAATTTTAAAATATCAAAAAATATTGTTTATTTAATGTAAACTTTAATCAATATTCTTCATACTTACAAAAAAATAGCTCCTAATATGAAGTTATCCTAAGAACTATTGCACTTTTATGGTACTGTCAAAGTTGTGGGTGCTGTTCGGACGCGACGCTTTTATAAAGGTCGATGTAAATACTGGAATCTCATCATTGTGCGTTATCTATGTCGATAAGCTGATATTAACTTTCAATAAGTTACCACAATATCAACTTGTAAAATATCGCTTATCTTATAATTAAAAAAAAGCACGTTAATGCACTTGCCATAACTACGCACTTACCCCACTCCACCTTACTGCAAAAATGATGAAATATTATAATGGGTCGTATATAAGCATCGTATTATTTTTCCCTAACTACGCACTTACCCCACTCCGCCTTACTGCAAAAATGATGAAATATTATAATGGGTCGTATATAAGCATCGTATTATTTTTCTAAAATTTGTTTTTATGAAAGAAGACTTTGTATTAAAATCTCATTCTTATAAAAATACAGTAGTATAACTAGAATATTAGTATCTGTGTGCATAACCTATAGTTTACACTCTAATCGAAAACTGTTGAGTTATCGAATATAATGTAACATGATTTTTCTTCATAATTATAATATTAAAGCAGCATTAATTTATCTAATTATTTATGAAATATTCATATAAGAAATATGTGAATAATAATAATCATAAAATAATTATTAATTTCATAAGTTCCGGAAAAAACATAGTCGGTGGATTATATATGTAAAGTTCGAGGCAGAAAAGATGTTTCAAAATTTTATTAAAAAAAAAGGAAAAAAGAACAAACACATGGCTACAATTCGGCGTCCATCTTCGTATATATCCCGCGCTTTTTTCGTCCATCAGAATCTCTGCCCTCTGGTGGCTTTTTCCGCGATACATATATAGTATAATAAACACTTTAATTAATGGCTGTTTTTTTTCTTTTGCTTATGGATTAAATTTATAGAATATTTTAGAATCAAGTTTACTGAAAAAATATTTTAATTTTCTTTCGATATATATTTTATATTATATTTATATTAATTAAGTATATGCATACGCATAAGCATATTACAAATATACAATGTGCATACATCCAATTTAATATCAAATTTCTTAATTATTTAAACTTACCTTAGTTAAATATAACTTTTTTAAATTACTGAATGGATTGAAAATACTCGAATTTATAAATATTTACTTTATAAGGCTTTATATCATTGATAGATTCGAATATTTTCAAAGAAATTTTTTCCTTTACTATTGATGAATATACTTTTATTCAAAAACATCAAATTGTCATTTTATTGAAATTAGTTTAGAATATTTTTTTAATAAATTGTCATAAAGAATGCAATTACTAGCGTATCAATAATTTAACAACTTCAAAATTTATTTATTTATTTGTTTAGTTTAATTATCTCTATCAGTATTCAAATACTAGTAATTTAAATAACCAGAATATCAAATAAAAAAAAATTTACTATAGCTTTTATGCACGCTTTTAGTATGGAATTTTAACATTTTATATCCTATTCGTACAAGAAATTAATTAATATAAAATATATCACTATATGAATTTTGTTATAATATATTTATCAGAATTCAGATAGGAAAATCCAATACAGTATATGAATAATATAAAATTCATTTAGAAATATTTTATTTATGCAATAAATAATTAAATAATAAAAATATCGTTATTTTTACATATTTATTGTAGTTGAATAAAATATTAATTAGCAAAAAAACATAAATTTTCTTGACATCAAAATCAATAAAAATTGTACAACAAATCTTTCAACTTCCATAGAGAACTGTGAAATTCTTATTTTTAACTCGCTTTTTCTTAAAAGTTAATAAATCATTTAAATTCTTTTTTTGATAGATGCAGGCTGTATAGTTTTGGTTTTTGTGCTATTAAATAAACATTTGTAATTTTGGTAAAATTTAAACGATATTCTGTGAAATTTAATAAACAGCAAAAGTTTGCTTTTTAGCAAAAAATAGTCTATAATTAATAATAATAAATTTATTAAATGATATTATATTGTGATTTTGCATATTCTTTATTTTCAAATTTGTTTTAGAAAAAAAATAATCCCTGTAAAGTTTTTGTGAACTAAAATTTTATAAAAAATACTGTAATATATCTAATTTCATTTTCCAACATTAATATAAACTTCGAATAATTGAATATGATATTCTAAACTTAACTTTGAATTTATAAAATATGAATACTTCTGAGGTTAAAATTTTTTATTTGTACAGAAGTTTTGTTTATAACTGGAATTGTTCATAAGTCTGATATTGCTGTTATTTGGCTTGTAAAAGTACTGAAATAACTTTATATAATGAGTTTTGTAATATATTTTGCAGTTGAACCCAATAAAAGTTTATTATATAGATTTGAATAAAAAATTCCAGTTATAAAGCAAGAAGTTTTTTGTTGCAGTATCTACAGTCCTATAATACTGCTGTAATTGTATAATAATGTAATAAGTAAATGTTATTTAACTTATTACATTATTTTGGTTGCTAGAGCATTCTGCTATCATAATACTTAAAATATTGTTTGATAACTGTTCTCAATGCCAAGGAAAACACTTAATACTTACTGGTTAGACATTAGTAATAGATGATTGATTGGCAAATTTTTAATTTCATTGACTAATTTATGCACGATATAAAGAAATAATGAAATAGTAAAATTTCAGATTGTAGATAAAGTTGAAGATTTTTAAATTATTTCAAATAATATATTTATAATGAAAATTTTATAAATTTGAATTTATAAACAAACATCGACCTCTCCCGCCTACTCGTATATTCTGAGTTAGAATTTCTTTTTAAAATGACCAATAATATTTTCTTAGGCGGAACATCTGCTTCTACACTTTTGTAAACGACACTTATTTCTCTATAACAACAAATAAAGAGGAGAAATACTAATGACTGACGAAAAACGGTGAGAAAAAAAAATCTTAACGATAGAGATCGAATTCTGACTTTTATCATAAATATTTAGTTACAAAAAATAAAATTTGATATATTATTAGTGGGGAGAAATACTAATGACTGACGAAAAACGGTAAGAAAAAAAATCTTAACGATAGAGATCAAATTCTGACTTTTATCATAAATATTTAGTTACAAAAAATAAAATTTGATATATTATTAGTATTTTAAATTTGAAAATGAAATTTAAGTTTTTAAGTATAAATGTTTGTTACTCAGAATGCTCATATTATAGAAATTAATGTAAAATTGTTGCATAAATTAATACAAAAAATAAAATTTGATATATTATTAGTGAGAAAATGAAAAACATAAGCAATAAAATAAAAAATTTGCAGACAGCTATACTTATTTTATTTCACTACTTATTTTTACAACACTTACTTATTTTTTTTCAATAACATTTGAGACTAAAAAAAAAGAATCAAATGTTATGAAACAAAACAGTATAGTATACTGCATAACTGAAAATTATATAAATAAATCAAAAATATATGAATAATAAAAAAATCATCAATTACTTGAGAAAAGAATAGAAATATTTGAAATTATTATGACTAATGCATTAAATTCGACTAAAATGTGCTAAGTTTATTGTATAGAAAATGTTCATACTGAAACAATTTTGCACGAAGTTTTTCCACTCTATTAATTTAATATTGAATATCATAATCTATCAAATAATTATAGATAATAGATAAATAAATATATTAATACGTATTTATTAAGTTATATATATATATATATTTTTAATGAAAAATCTATTAGTTTTTACAATAATAAATGTATAATAAACTGACAAAAAATATTTTTATTTTTCAGAATTAGGAGGTGCTGTGCAGTTATCTGGTATATTAAGGTTATTATTAGATCCTGAAAATATGCTCGCAACTGTAAATGTGAGTAAAATACTTAAATAAAATGTAATTATCGGTAAATCAGATATGCAATACTCAGAAAATAGTTTTTACTTCAAAACCAAGTAACATTTGATATTACAATTAATTAGAACAAAGTTCCCTTTCTTAAATTCTGTTCACTTTCCTTTCATTTTCGTATATTATTTTAATGAAATGATTAAAAAAAGAAAATATATAATTTATATTAATTTCATTATAAACACAGCTGTTGAAATGCTCTCTAACATAAGAAAACAATAAGAATTTTCTAGCAGCTACAATTTTCTTACTGTTCTAGTTTATATTCCATATTATAAAAATACTGGATTATTTATCCCAAAATAACAGCAAATAAATGATAGAAAATTGTTTATTCTGAAACATCTTCATTTGTCTATATGATCATCATGACCATATAATATATATTGGAGTAAGAATAAGCAATTAGATTAGAGTAGAAATGTTTGTTACAGAATTAATTTTTAAATTAAGCAATTTAAAATATAAAACTTACATAAGAATAGGATTATAACAACAACAACAACAACAACAAAATTTTAAAATATACAGTATATATATAGTGTATAAATTCAAAATGTTTAATATATTTGTATTGTGATTATATATTAAATAATAATAAAAGATTGGCAAAGGTTTTAAATTTTTGCAATCAGTTTTTAAATATAAATTATATAATATACGGTATTTAATACAAGCTATCGTAGATTCGCTGAAATAAACCAAAATCTACAATAAACGCGTCTCCTACAAAAAGAAAATCAACTGCGTAAGGAGTGGGCATTACCCATAGATGCATCTCCTACAAAAAGAAAATCAACTGCGTAAGGAGTGGGCATTACACTCGTCTCCTACAAAAAGAAAATCAACTGCGTAAGGAGTGGGCATTACAGAATAATTCTAGGAACATTCAAAAGAAAGCGTTATGGAAAGGATCCAGAAGTCGAAGAAGTTCTACAAAAAGAAAATCAACTGCTTAAGGAGTGGGCATTACAGAAAGAAAAGGAACATCGAAAAGAAAGCGTGATGGAAAGGATTCAGAAGTCGAATGGAACAGCGAAAAGAAAGCATGATGGAAAGGATTCAGAAGTCAAAGAATTCAAAAGAAAGCTTGATGGAAAGTATTCAAAAGTTGAAGAAGCATTAGATCTGCGTGAGGAGTGGGCATTACAGAGCGTTTTCTACAACAAGAAAATCAACTGCGTGAGGAGTGGGCATTACAGAAAGATAATTCTAGGAACATTCAAAAGAAAGCGTTATGGAAAGGATCCAGAAGTCGAAGAAGTTCTACAAAAAGAAAATCAACTGCTTAAGGAGTGGGCATTACAGAAAGAAAAGGAACATCGAAAAGAAAGCGTGATGGAAAGGATTCAGAAGTCGAATGGAACAGCGAAAAGAAAGCATGATGGAAAGGATTCAGAAGTCAAAGAATTCAAAAGAAAATGTGATGGAAAGGATCCAGATATCAAAGAAGCATTAGATCAATGGTTTTGATTGGGCATTACAGAAAGAAATTTCGGGAACATCCAAAAGAAAGCGTGATAAAAGAATCCAGAAGGTGAAGAAGCATTAGATCAATAGATTTCTATAGTAGATCCAGAAGTTGAAGAAGCATTAGATCAATGGATTTCTATAGTTAAGATACAAGTCGAAGAAGCATTAGATCAAATGGTTTTCTATAGTTAGCGGGCGAAGTCGAAGAAGCATTAGATCACAATGGAAAGGATTCAGAAGTCGAAGAAGCATTAGATCAATGGATTTCGATTGGGCATTACAGAAAGAAATTTCGGGAACATCCAAAAGAAAGCGTGATAAAAGAATCCAGAAGGTGAAGAAGCATTAGATCAATAGATTTCTATAGTAGATCCAGAAGTTGAAGAAGCATTAGATCAATGGATTTCTATAGTTAAGATACAAGTCGAAGAAGCATTAGATCAAATGGTTTTCTATAGTTAGCGGGCAAATAATTCTAGGAACATTCAAAAGAAAGCGTTATGGAAAGGATCCAGAAGTCGAAGAAGTTCTACAAAAAGAAAATCAACTGCTTAAGGAGTGGGCATTACAGAAAGAAAAGGAACATCGAAAAGAAAGCGTGATGGAAAGGATTCAGAAGTCGAATGGAACAGCGAAAAGAAAGCATGATGGAAAGGATTCAGAAGTCAAAGAATTCAAAAGAAAATGTGATGGAAAGGATCCAGATATCAAAGAAGCATTAGATCAATGGTTTTTTGATGGAAAGTATTCAAAAGTTGAAGAAGCATTAGATCTGCGTGAGGAGTGGGCATTACAGAGCGTTTTCTACAACAAGAAAATCAACTGCGTGAGGAGTGGGCATTACAGAAAGATAATTCTAGGAACATTCAAAAGAAAGCGTTATGGAAAGGATCCAGAAGTCGAAGAAGTTCTACAAAAAGAAAATCAACTGCTTAAGGAGTGGGCATTACAGAAAGAAAAGGAACATCGAAAAGAAAGCGTGATGGAAAGGATTCAGAAGTCGAATGGAACAGCGAAAAGAAAGCATGATGGAAAGGATTCAGAAGTCAAAGAATTCAAAAGAAAGCACAATGGAAAGGATTCAGAAGTCGAAGAAGCATTAGATCAATGGATTTCGATTGGGCATTACAGAAAGAAATTTCGGGAACATCCAAAAGAAAGCGTGATAAAAGAATCCAGAAGGTGAAGAAGCATTAGATCAATAGATTTCTATAGTAGATCCAGAAGTTGAAGAAGCATTAGATCAATGGATTTCTATAGTTAAGATACAAGTCGAAGAAGCATTAGATCAAATGGTTTTCTATAGTTAGCGGGCAAAAAAGCATTAGATCAATGGTTTTCTATAGTAAGCAGGCAAGGTGTGAGGAACATCCAAAAGAAAGCATGATGGAAAGGATTCAGAAGTCGAAGAAGGAAACATTCAAAAGAAAGCATGATGGAAAGGATCCAGAAGTCAAAGAAGCGCATTAGTCAAAAGAAAGCGTGATGGAAAGGATTCAGAAGTCGAAGAAGCATTAGAATCAATGTGGATTTCGTGATGCAAAGGATTCAGAAGTCGAAGAAGCATTAGATCAATGGATTTCTATAGTAGATCCAGAAGTCGAAGAAGCATTAGATCAATGGATTTCTATAGTTAGCAAAGGATCCAGAAATCGAAGAAGCATTAGATCAATGGATTTCTATAGTTAGCGGGTGAGGCGTGAATATCAGCGGCCCAGTATTCTAGACGGAGATAGGTAAAAAATAATAATTAGGTACCTATTTTAATCATTAAAATAGGTACCTAATTATTATTTTTTACCTATTATTTATTTTTCCTACATTATTTATTTACCTACAAATTACATATTTTATTTTAGAATTTATTATGATGACAGCTGGACCAAAATGGCTTAGTCCCAACGTGTCCTGATCTGTAGAGAAGGATTCTTAGGTTACTTAATGTTGCCGGGGCAGCCGCTTAATTGGGCCAAAATGGAGATCGGAAGAGCGTCGTGTAGGGGCAACCGCTTAATTGGGACAAAATGGCTTGGCCCGACGTATCTCAATTAAGCGGAATCCACTGTATATGTTACAGTAAAAGTAATTAATCCTGTGATTATACATAATAACTGGCGATTATGCATAATCACCAACGATTTCGGTATAAGTGATAAAATTATTTCATATATTGCGAATTAATCACATTTACCGGTGATTATGCATTATAATTAGTCTAGGATGGTAAATTTGATAAATAATGCATTATCGTCGAGCAATGAAGTAGTTGGTTGGATTCATCTTCATTTATAGTGGATCGGGAGAAGTCGCCATACTTTAGCTTTTTGACCCTAAAACTCATATTAAATTTGAATATTTTCCTTTCATATTTTTTGTACTTAAACTTACAAGTGTTATGCATATATGACTCCATCAAAATCTTTGATATAGCAATCGGGTAATTTTTTATTATTTTTTAAAAAAAGTTACAATTAGTCATCTTACCCCGAATATTCCGGGTAAGATGCCATTGCGCTTTTCATGTTATTCACTTTAATAAATAGCCAAAATGAACTCTTTAATCATCCAACAAACTTCTTGTTCACTATACCATGTATATTTTACTAGAATAAATTATTAAATTCTATAAAATTACAAGAATTAAATAAAATCAGCTATTTAGATATTGTATACATCCACGGTGGTTAAGTTGCGGTTTTTGAGCCACATTCAACTCTTTGATGGCTTTAGTGTGGCTCCCTATCTCGAAAATCAAAAGTTGATATAGAGCAATCTCTTTTAATTAAGAAAGATGTAGGAGTTGTCCATTTGTCCATATAAAATAAGCTATCTAAACACTTAGGAAAGTGGATTTAACAGTTTTTCCTAAGCCCTTCATATACAATTAGTATTAAACATATAATGAGTTATTTACTGTGTGGTCCCATGCCATATTTTCCATCATCATATCTCTATAATTTTTGATGAAAATTTCAATACTCGCTGGAAACTTTTCGATTTCTCATGCGAGTAATTGATAATCTGATAATAGTCACCTTTTATATTTTTGGTGGGTTTATAAGAGGTTATAATAAACCACCTTTTATCGCCACCTGTTTAAATATTAAAGAATTAGAGAAAAATAAGAATCTTCCCCCGATTACCATCTTCCCCCGATCCACTCTATGTAATAAATTCGGCTTTAAGCGATTAAATAAAATAAAATCTCACTCAGTTCAAGAAATAATGGCAAACGAAGGTACGGAAATTAGAGTTGACAGTTGGATAAAGACGTTAATAAATCTTGAACATGCTCGATATCTACGAATATGACAAAAAAAGGAAGATTATATGGATTATTGAGATTGAAATCACAAATAAAGATGCGGAAATTAGAGTTGACAGTTGGATAAAGACGTTAATAAAACTTGAACATGCCCGATATCTATGAATATGACAAAAAAAGGAAGATTATATGGATTATTGAGATTGAAATCACAAATAAAGATTTGCTGACAACAGCTGAAAATGAATAAATATGAATTAATGAAAAATGAACTGAGCACTATGTATAAGTGCCAAGTAACGATAATTTTCTGTGATAATTTGGGTATTGCAACAACTTGTGAATTGCACACCTTGCCACAAAAATCATATCAGAACTATAGATTTGCCCCCTAAACACAGAAGCGTACATCCAAACTTATCCTCAAACAGCGACGTAGTTACGGTTGGGCCCGGGTGGGCTATGGCCCATGTGTTGGCTTACCCTGAATATATAACCCGAAACAGAAAATTGAAAACCGCAAGAGTTCAACTCCACATAACCTAAGACGCCTTGAGTTTTGTAAAAAAAAAATCATATCAGAGCTATAGATTTGCCCCTAAACACAGAAGCGTACATCCAGACTTATCCTCAAATAGCGACGTAGCTACGGTTGGGCCCGGGTGGGCTATGGCCCATGCATTGAAAGTTCTGGCCCATGTGTTGGCTTACCCTGAATATACAACCCGAAACGTAAAATTGAAAACCGCAAGAGTTCAACTCCACATAACAGCCTTGAGTTTTGTAAAAATAAAAATTTACAACCGCTTATAGAAACACCTCATAATCCAAGATGCCTTGTATTCCGTAAAAATAAAAATAAAACACCACAAGCATAATTTAAGCCCACATAATTTCACGCTAATAGCGATAAAAATTTTTTTTTTCCTTTTCTATTCAGAATTTTTATTTAATTTTTAGCGATAAAATTCTGAGTAAAAAAGTCTAGTCGGGTTTTTTGATTTGAGGCTCCATTTAAAAGATATAAGGCGAGAAAGTTTGGTGACGTCATTTCCGATTCAGGCAAAAATTATTTTTAAAATATGCATATTATTAAATTTTTATTTGCATTTTTAAAAGCGTCTATAAATTTTAACTATTTCAAAACTATCCTTAAAAATTTAGAGCATCGAGAACAGATTGTTTATTAAATTAGCGACCGATTATTTAAATGAGACGTAATTGTTTTACCAATGCAGCATTCATTTTCGAACATAATCATTATCGAAAGTTAAATTGCTGTTCGAAAATGAATGCTGCGTTTGTAAAACAATTACGTTTCATTTAAATAATCGGTCACTAATTTAATAAACAATCTGTTCTCGATGCTCTAAATTTTTTAAGGATAGTTTATAAGCTTATCATCTATAACTTAAAATTTATAGATGATTTTAAAAATGCAAATAAACATATTCAAAAAATAATTTTTGGCTAAACCGGAAATGACGTCAATAAACTTTTGCGTCTTATATCTTTTAAACGGAGCCTCAAATCAAAAAACGAGACTAGACGTTTTTTCTCGGAATTTTATGCTCTACCAGTCTGTAAATTTTGGCGCAACCCTTTGAATCACCCTATGTATTGCATAACACAAGCGGTCCGCGAGGATCGCAAATGGCTCACGTTGCGGCCCTCTCACTTGTAAAACATTTTTTTATCAATAATATATTTTATATAATTTTAATTATTGTCATAATTCGTAAATAGGATAATACAGGAAAACATTATTAATTCTAATAATAAATTAAATAAACTTAATTTTATCTATTTCCTTTGAATTACTTATATAATATAAATAATTTTTTTCATCTTATTCTCCTATAAAATGCATCTACTTTTTAAAATGTAGACAATTAGAAATCCGACCGATCTGAATACTTAGATGCTACCCTCGTAACATTGCTTTGTCCTTTAATGTGACCCATTCAATATTGAGTTTGACACAATTGCTGTAAATAGTTAATAAACCTATATCTAATAATATATATTAAAAACGTCCAGATTTCTTTCTATAACGAAGAAAAATGCGAATAACTAAGTGGCATTTTGAATATAACATTTTTAAAAATATTATAACTTAAACTTTAAAAGTTTTGCTAATGATATTATCGATAGTTGAGTAAATCAGTCGAATAATACGATAGTTTTTATTCGATACTGTTTCCCATTGAGGATTTTAAAGCTGTAATTAAATGTGAATTTATTTTTCTTTTGTATTAAATCAGAAAAATCGAAATGAAACACATATGGCTCAATACTTCAACAGCTTGGCATTTTAAATATTTAAAATTGCTTGTAGAAAAATCTGTTTCGATCTATCTCAGATTTGACTTTTTATCATAATTTCGTTAGTATAAATATAACTGAAAAACGGTAATCATAAAATGAAATTTTGTTGCCATTATACAGTTAAAGATTCCGCCATTTTTGCTCTTCCGGCTAAATTTTAATTCAGTTTATGATGGGAAGCATCAGGAATTAGACTTATTATTTCAATTTAGAGCAAGCAACCTTATCATATAATTTAATATCAAAATATAATTACAGAAATATTTGAAATTTAAAAGCGTAAAAGAAGTATATAATATATCTACAATGATTTCAGGTTTGGAATGACTAAATCAGTTAAAAGTTAAATGGAGTTTACAAATTTATTTTGCGTTTACTATTTTCAAGCGCTATCTTTTAATTAATTATGTACAGTACATGATCCCGTTATAAGATGGAAACTTTCCGAAATTTTGAAAAGTCAATACGTTTTAAGTCGCGCATGAATGATTTTATACAACACATTCATCTGAAAGGCTTTTTTTTGTGAAAAGACGGCTACATCGTTACTTAATATCGGTAAAAGCTTTGCCAACATTTTTTATCCGTCATTTTTCCTCCCAGTTCTAAACGCACAATATTTAAGCGAATACGTCAAAGAATCTTAGAATTTGAAGTCATTTCTCTTCCTTGAGAAATTATGCAGCATACTACATGCTTTTACACTGTTATCGATAAATTCTAAGCTGATATCAATAAAAGTTGTGCAATATCTTTCATTTACTGAGAATACGTCAAAGAATCTTAGAATTTGAAGTCATTTCTCTTCTTTGAGAAATTATGCAGCATACAACATGCTTTTACAATGTTATCGATAAATTCTAAGCTGATATCAATAAAAGTTGTGCAATATCTTTCATTTACTTGAAAAATTCCCAACGCACGTTCTACAAATTTTCGCACATGAGACAGGCAATAATTAAAAATTTTGTGTTCCTACTTTAAATTTCTCTTAGGACAGGGATGGTTATAAATTGTTACAAACTTTAAACGCTTCATCTCAAAATAAAACACAGGAATTCTTTCATTATTTTGGAACTTTTTTAATCTGAAATATATTGCTATAAAATTTTTCCAAGTACAGTATAACATAAATTATTTGAATTTCAAATGACTAGGTTTCTATAGGCAATGTTATCAACAATCAATGGATACGAAACTGTAATTAATATAAAAATATACATTTTCTATTAATAACACTTCTTAAATTAAAGTAATTCGAATCATGCACATTGTGCAAATTATTTATTATCTATTATTATCCATCTTCATTGTTGAAATAGAAGATATTAGAGGTTAACAGTGTTTATGAAGTTCCGCTATGATTTGGAACTTTATAAAAAGTAATAAAAACAGATCACTAATGTTTAATCAATTTTCATTGATGGACTGTTTTATTACAAACATTTTTTTATTTATTTTTTAGTTTTTCCAATATATTTGGCAAGATTGCCAAACAGTATTGGAAAAATTGAAAAATAAAAAGAATCCTTCTTTATTAATTCAACAGTTGTTTTCCCAATAAGAGAACTCAAAATGTAATGAATAGAAAAACTTAATTACGTACAAAATTTCCAATAAAAAATACTGTATCTGAAAGGAAAAAAAGAAAATTCTGAATTTTATTATAAAACATCTAAGTTATTTATTATTGTACTTAATATAGTATAATATTGTTATAAAAAAATAAGAAAACAATCTTTTTTATGGGATAATAAAATCTTTATAAATGAATCAAATATTATGACTATAAAACGTCACGATTTTTTAGTTAATTAATTTTTTTAAACTGAAAATGCAACAACCATTATTGAAATAGATATCAGAGAATAATGGTGTTTATAGGACCATGGCCTTTAAATTGACGAATTTTCGAAAATTTTTGTAATTTTTACATTTTGTTATTATTTTTTGCATAAAATATGTTGTTTTTTAAAATAATAATTTCACAATAAGTTATAATGATTAATTTCTTTCAAACTAGAATTTGTCAAATTGCTGAATGGAGGCGATTCAATTGATATGACGTTATAATTTTTTTTTCAGTTCCTTAATCTTATTGTTGAATAATCATATCAGTACCAAAGTGTTCATTTACAACGATATTTTCTTTGGTAAAATTTGCAGATTTTTTGAATAAATATTTAATAACCAAAATTCTAAAAAAAACAATCCTTCTTGCTTTTTCTTTTAAGCCTTTATCCGAAATATAATGCATACAAACAATTTGCCGCATTTCATCACTGGTACATTTATAAATTGAAACTCCATTTACTCAGCAGATTACAAGAATCAAATACAAAGTTTCAAATTGATCATTTTTATGTACACTATACAGTACTCAGTATCTGCATAGAACAACTATCTCGCTATCATCACATTTGTAAAGACACTTTTTAGCACAATCATCAATCAGCCGAGCGGACTACGATTGCATTAATCACATCTAGGATATGTCTTGAGAATTCCTGGAAAATTTTCTCCCAGAAATCTCCGATTTTTTATCATCTCGAATCTGGAAAAGAGATTTTGATATTCGAAACTTTTACAAACCTTAAATTAGCTTTATAACATATTTTATTACCATAGAAAATGAATTATACAAAAACAGAATAAATTTGTTAAAAAATTTTATATTTTTGAATAATTTATATTATTTTAAATAATTGACAATTTTTAATAAACAAAATAAAAATAAAAAAAAAACAAGTTGTATTAAAATAAACAAACTAAAAATAAAAAACAAGTTGTATTAAAATAATATAAATATATATATAACTGGGTTTTTTTTACCTTGCTCAACGTTTGCGTTTCCCATATCTTTTGTACTTTTATATTTAAATCTACCATATTTTTCCCATTTAAATTACCAGTACCCTATTTCTTTTATGCCTTGCTGAAAAATAGATTCAAATCATAATCCAATTATTCTTATTCATCCTTATAAATTACTCTTTATTACTAAGACCAAGAAAACTTGCAATGCTTATAAGATAGTTCTGAAAATAATCTTAAAACAAAATAATAAACTAAATTTAGTAATCTTATAAACTCTCCTTCAATCGAAGTCCAACCCCACCACGGGTGTGGGCATTTAAATAGCCTATCTCTTAGTATCAGACAAAAAAATAGAGAAGGTATAAAACTCAAAAAGAAATACTGTAGCAATATTTCGTGTGGCCAGCTGCACAGCCATATCAGTAGGCCTAATCAATAAACTCAAATCAGCATAAATTCATCAGATAAACAACACTCGATTTGCTCAATTTCTTTTACAATCGAAAATCTTACTGCGCGGTTTTTTGATTGTAAAAAATTTATTTTTTTTAATAAAACATTTTTTGCTGACAGAAATACCTTAAAGCAGTGTTTTCCAAACTGTGGGGCGCGAGTCTATGGCAAGGGGGCGGATAAGAATTAACAAAAGCATCATTTTTAAGACAGACAAGCAAAAAATAAATTCAAATTGGTGTCGAAAAAAATGAATCAGCAAAGGGGTTATAAATACATATATTTATGTAGTAGCTGTTTTAAAATTAAAAATATCGATCTCGTTTAGTGATTGAAAAGAATTGCAAGTAGCGATATCTTCAATGACATCCCGATTTGAGAGAATATGTGCTGAAAAATAAGCACAAATTCTCTCAAATCGCATTAAATATTATGTTGTATTAAATATATACAGGTATCCCTCGCTATACGCGATCTCACTTTACGCGTTTTC
>AYEL01063224.1:0-24188 GCA_000484575.1 Olivierus martensii
AACTATAAAAATTTCCTTCTTTAATAAAACTTTCAGACTTATTACAACGTTCTCTGCATAGTTATGAATTCAAGAAAGATTTTAAACATTTTTCTCAAGATTATTAGACTTGTAGTAGCTAAAATTATAGAACTGTTAATTCAGTAAGAATTATAAACAATTTTCTTTCTTGTCTTATAAAAAAATCCATATATGTCTAGAGGCAAAGTTAACATCTTTTTTCCTCATTTAAATAATTCTTTTCGTCAACATCAGCGAAAATTCTTATGAATATAGAATAATCTGATCAATACCTAACTACAACGCAAACAAAGAGAATATTATGAATCATACATAATTTAAAAAAAATTGCTTAGAGTCAAAACAAACATTTCTCCCCCGATTCCTTGAATATTAGTAAAAGTTTGATTTGCTAATTGCACACTGAAGGAGCAAACCTTCGTTCAAAATTTGCAACACTTTTTTTAGATGCAAATAAACTGATTGCTAATTTTGATAATTTGTATATGATGGTGCCAACCGTGAAAATCATACTTATATAATTTTTTTACGCGAAAGTGTATAAAATTTTATGCATCACACGTTATAATTATCTACAATTATGCTTAACATGAAGCTCGTAACATGGGGTCTACAAGAAAAATCCATTAAGCCCATTATTTATTGTCACACGTTTCTGGAGTTTTAAAAATCTGAAACCATATTTTGCAATTTCTCTTCGTATAAAACTGCCAAAAATTTGACTTCACGACCAAATTTTGTCATAAAAATGAATTATAAAAAGTGCATATTGATAATTTTTAACGTGTTTACTATAGATTTAAGTTTTGAGAATCTTTTAGTTCGTGATATTTTATATACTTCGAGTCATCAACCGCATTGCTGATTCACTCTAAATTCCCCAAATTTGCAAGATCAGGATCATTCCTGAAGTTTCGAGTGTTAACATCATCGAATACAAAAGCTAAAACCTCATTCACGGCTTATATCTTTATGGAATTTAAACATTGATTAATCTAGTAGAAATACATTTATAATTAGAATAATGACCGAATGGAGATGAATGCATAATTTATTTTTATCTGGTTAATTGTGCCGCAAAGTAAATGATGCGATGAAGCAAAGCGTAAGTTTCCTTTATAACTACTAACCAAAGGATTTTTGGCTAGTCCAAATAATCAGGGATGATAGATTTGTTGCCTTTAAGTCACCTGCTGAGGACAGAATGTTGACAAAAATATTGAAGAGAATGAAAAATGAAGTTGATACGGTATCGACGTGCCCAGCCGGGAATGGGAGGTGATTTTTATTTTATTTTTTATTTTTTTCTTACTAAGAAAAGATCATTACGATTTTTACTTATGAAAGATGAATATGGCATTTTTGTTTTGGTTATCTGTTTGAATCAATTATTTTCCTGTAGCAGATTGATTCGCGTATCACTAATTGGTTCTTAATGTTGATGGAAAACAACAGCTCGTCGTCGACATTTTTGTTTTTTTTTCTTCTCTTTCCGACTGATATACAATTGCCATCTTAGTTTGTAAGAAAACAATCGATCAGTTCTTTTGCTGTCAGTATTTTCTAAAAATGTTTGAACGTAAAATTGATAGGATTTTTAAATTTAACAAACTTTTTTCTCCCAAAATCGATATGGATTTCGTGCTGGAAGAAATATAGCAGATGCCAGCTAGGATTCATCACAGATGAAGTGAAAGTCCAGGATTTTGATCGTAGTTAAACAAAGAAAAGGCGGATATTTTCCGAAAACATCCTATGTATCTAAGTTATAAAATATGTTAACTTTATCGACTTCGCTACGAGATAGAACAAAAGTTACTTGCAACTCTGCAATTACTGAATTCCCAAAGTTAGTAAGATTATTTTAGTTAAGTAAAGATGATTGCAGAACTCGATAAAAGTTCGTCAACTGATACTTAATTACATTCATTCATTCTGAATCTGAAACTAGGCAGTATTTTCATAACAAACAAAATTTGAATATCAAACAACGACGTTCGTCACGAATACCATTTGTATTTTTATTTTTTTTTTTCCTGGTACTATTGAATTTTTAAAATATTCTGATACAGAAAAAGTTACTAAATTTATGACTTGATTCATTATTAATTTTTTTCCATCATTTTTAACATTAATTTAAAATTCTGACATCACTTTTATCCAATTATCATCCATAAAATGTGGTCATACTTCTTACCACAATATTTAATGTTTTTTCTGATTTTTCACTTCTTTCTTGCGGTTAGAAAGCACAAAATCCGAGAAATCAATACCTTTAAATGCAAAGAAGTCATAAAAGACTCCATTATCTGTAGCATTAATTAATGTTTAACATAATTAATTAAATTACAGAAATGTTTATTAGCTTAACTATTTCCTACTATTAAGAGAAATTTTTCTTAGGAGCGATGATGATAAAAAAAAAAACTAAAAATCATAAAAATTTCAAGAAAAGAATTTATGCCATCTCTAAAATTCTCCTGTGAAATATTGGTTAAGCTCGACTACACGATTTTTAATTCAATAAAATTAATTTGACAGTAAACTAGATAAGCTTTTAAAATTCTGTTTTGAAATCATTAAAACCAATGTAATGAATTGAAACTGCATTATTGGATTACAGGTTTTAGAATACTTTAATCCATTTAAATCTATTTAAACGTGATTAATTAATTAAGCTGTTTAAATGTAATTTTTGATTAATGCATTTTAATAAACATAAATTCTTCTCGATCTATATAACCGAATTAAATTTTTTCCAGCGCTTTCCAGGCATAGCGGTTGAAAGAAAAAAAAAATTATAAAAATTAAAATTGTTATCAAAACACTTGAGATAAATTGTTTAAAATGATGAACAAACTTTTAAATATGACAAACTTAAAAAAATTAAACTGCTTAGTTTTTAATCTATGTAAACAACCATTTAAAAAAAAAAAAAAATGCATGACAAACTTCATTAATTTTTAAACAGGAAGGTATCTTATAAACTTCACTTTAATTTACGCCAAGAAAATAATAATAAAAAAATTATTAGGGGATTTTTTACGTTTTTAAACGCTCATTAATTTAATGTTTTATTAGTTTCTTGGATAAATTTTAAAATTTGGCTATTGATCTCCCTCCTCCTTTGGATGTGACACGCTGATAAACAATTCTTTATTTTTCGCTTCTCATTTACGTCAGATTTTCTCCGAGAAATTTTTAAGTTATTAAAAATCACGTTCGTTTTATGGATGGATACATCATTTTTTTTTATTTTTTTATTTTTTTAATGTTTTTCTTCACTTCTTAGTCAAAATATTTCGTCATTTCTCCTCTCTTAATTCGATAATTAAAGCGTAAAAATAAATCGTTCCTAATTTATTTACAATGGTAATTTTTCTTCTTCACTTCTTAGTCAAAATATTTCGTCATTTCTCCTCTCTTACTTCGATAATTAAAGCGTAAAAATAAATCGTTCCTAATTTATTTACAATGGTAATTTTTCAAAATATTATTATTATTAAACGGATATTGTTAAAAATAATTAAAAATTAAAAAAATAAAATAAAGTTTGAATTTCTAGTAATTAAACTCATTTAAAACGTTATAAAAATAAATTAACACCGGTTTTATGTTTTAATTAATTAATTTGGACGTTTTCATTATTTCGTTAATAGTTTCAATTAATTATTTTATGCGGCGGAAATTATTAATCTCATAAATTTTATAAAAATATATCTATATATAATGTTACCAAAAATAATTACCTTAACCTTCAGAATGTTTTATTCTTCTTTATTATGGTGGTATTTTTATGCTTACCATCTGTAAATAAATGAATGAAAGTCTCAAAAATGTAAATCATACTAACGGAACATATATATATATATATATAAATTTAAGAAAATGTTTCTTAAAAAATAAGAAATTTTTTTATTTCAAATATGGAACATATTTATATATATAAATTTAAGAAAATGTTTCTTAAAAAATAAGAAATTTTTTTATTTCAAATCATATATCAGTTCATATTTTAAAGAGGGAAAAAAATATTTCGTGAGATATTTTTAACTGTGTTCTTGATATACCTCTTTTTTTTTTGTAGTTTCTTTCAGATTTTAGAGTCAAAATAAAAAAAAAATGACTAAAAGAAATCACAAAGATTCGTAGAAACTTTTATATAAAATTTTTATGCCTCTTTTTTTTGTAGTTTCTTTCAGATTTTAGAGTCAAAATAAAAAAAAATGACTAAAAGAAATCACAAAGATTCGTAGAAACTTTTATATAAAATTTTTATAAAAAATCAGTTAAAATAATTTTTTTCGCAGAAGTGTAAATGACGAATCGGATTTTTGGGTAAGAATCGAATTGACCTGCCCGCGGAGAGCGCGTTGCGCGTCGCGAATTATCTCTAGCACCGCATCGAAACTGCAGGATAGTTTGTGGACGTAAACGACTGATTTAGCCTCATCTTATTGCAGAGAGAGAGGCTCGCAATGAGAAAGCAAAAATTGGAATATCTTCCCTTTAGCACAAAACATCAGATAAAGATTCGCTCCTCAACACTGACGATTAACAACGGAATATTCGATTCTCACTGTTAAAGATTCATTTCATAAACTGTACATGTTAGTAAATTCAAGATTCGCTCTCACTGACAACCGATTGTCATCATTTCGTCATTCATATTAAAATATTTAAGTTCATATTAGGGTTAGCGACTGGTAAATTCAAGATTCGCTCTCACTGACAACTGATTGTCATCATTTCGTCATTCATATTAAAATATTTAAGTTCATATTAGGGTTAGCGACGCGACGCGCCTATTTAAACAATCCAGCAGTTTCGATGCGACTACTCAGGCGGTCTTGAATGCAGTTCGCGACACAACGCGCTCTACGCGAATCAGTTCGATTGTTATCGGATTTTGTTTGCATTTTTATACTGTACCAATTGGTCATACAAATTTTTACTTTGACTGCCACGCGTTTTCGCATTTGACTCTAGTGCGTCGCTTCTACGAATAAGTCGCATTTATAGTACGCTTTAATGCCTGTCACTTTTTTCATGCTCGATAAACTATTCATGTGCATATTGAACATCGACTTTAATATTTCGCGGCGCCGCGAAAACACGAGGCAGTCAATATAGAATCTCATGAACTATGAACACGACAGAAGGAAATTGTGTTCAAAATTAATGTTATACATTAATTTTGATCACAGAATTTCCTTCTTGTCACGTTTCGCGATCGTTACCACAACCGAAACTAATTCCCTACAAAATTTCTTCCAGAAAAGAAAAAAAAAAAATAAAATCATTATAGGGCCTATTAACTGTAACATTAGTACTTACAACAAAGCAATCCTTTATAAGGAGATATCGATCATCATTATAAAAATGATAAAATGTCTTCCATCCAGAAGTAAAAGAATTAATCTTTGTTCTATTTATTATCAAATTAAGGTAGGTAATCCAAACTATATTTAAAGAACAATTCCTTTGATTAATAATTAAAATTTTAGCGGAAATAATTAGCATCGTGTGTGGATTTTCTTCTATAATAACTTTTCCTTCTTTTCATAGGCAAATATTTAAATTTGTCTGAAAATTTAATGAGATGGTTGTTATTCTAGTTAAAAACATTAAAAAAAAAAATTAGATATTATATTAAAATAAATAAAACTGCGGTTGTTATTTTGCCAAGTAATCTGTTTACTCCTCCACATACTAACTTTAAATATTTTTATCATTATACAATAAAAAGTTAAGATTTTTATCTAATTAAATCATGCAAGATGATAGTGATTACTGCATTAATTATTCCATAAAAAAAATTAAATATACAATAAAATTTTTAACAAATATTCCTGTTTCAATCACAACTGCACCCACTCTCTAGATTTTAAAATTAAAAAAATAATTATTTTCAATCAATAAGTGAACTAATTTTAATGAAGATAATCAAAAGCATTATTATGAACTCTCCTGCTGTCAAACTATTAAAGTTTATTATTCATATTGACGGTTTGTTTTAATCAGTCTTTCAATTATCTAATAGAAATAGAATGTTGGACATCCTATGAAATAATCCATAATTATGATAGAATAAATAAAATAAAACCATAAACAATCAGCAGATCAATGCAGAGACTACAAATAAAATCATTTGAAATTTCTTTCAAAAAGCTGTCAATAAGAATAAAATATGCTTTAGACATTCCATCTACCTTAAAGTGCTACAAAATTTACAATTCCTATGTTTGGACTTTGTGTACAATATAAAAAAACAAAAAATAAGAAAACATTTTTACCACAAACAAAAAATTTTTACATCAAAAATTTCCTGAGATTTTAAAATGAAAACTCAACAAATTTACATCACCAGAAAGTATTGTTTAAAAATAGTTGATGCTATAAAGAATTTAAATTTATACTCCCTGTTCATTTTTCCATTTATGTTCTACTGTTTACATTATTAAAAATGGCTGGTAGTTTCAAATACAAAGTTTGTTGTATTTTTATTCTACACACTAACAGTTTCTATTTCAGAAGTTTTTTTTTTTTTTTTTTTATACATTCTCTGATTGACTGTTACTTTTAATTTTTTCCAATTCCAATTTTTTTTTTTTTTTTTTTTAGATTTTGGAAAGTTTTCTTCCAAATATTCTCAACTGACTATGAATCTGTAGGGATATCAAAACTGTTTAGAACTCTTCTAGTAAATATTTTTTTTTTTGTTTAACTGACTGTTTATGTAAATATTGAAAGAAAATAAAATTAGGTGTGTAAATTACCCATTTGTAATATATACTTTTAACAGAACAGAAAATTTTAAATTATAAATTAGTTTCAAAATTAATGATTTGTATTGTATCCTCAATTAAATATGATCATATTAATTAAAGTTAAATTAACAATTGCAATAGCAGTTTTGGTTTACTATCAATGGATTTTGATAAGATGTCATATGATCCACTATTTTCCAAACAGCAATGCATACTGGATGATTATATGCAGTAGTTGTTAATCTAATTAATACTGTATTCTCATATTCACTTCTGTTTTCATTGATGCTAATAGTAAAATTAATTATAATAATTATTAAACATTGCAAATTCAGTAAAATCAACATTTATTCTCAAAACTGATAAACTTATCTTCCAGCTGTAATTAGGAAAAGTGACAAATTTAAATGTAAAATCCATTATGCAAGATTATTGATAATTTTGTTAGGTAACTTATGATGATAATGCAAATAATTTTGCAGTAGGTTTCCATTAAAGTAATGGTACCAAAGTAGAGCAAAATTGGGAAAAATTAAATATATAAACTATTCCAAAAGAATTCCTCTTTAAAAATCAAGCAATACTTTTCCAAAATCTTGTGTGAAATCATTTATATTAAATTATAGCAATATTTTATAATAAGGAAGATAACCAAATAACACAACTCCAGTGAAAAAACAAATGTATGTATATCTTTTAATTCATAAAAATTCTTTACATAATAAAAATGAATATTTGGAAAATATGGATTACATTTGATGAGATTCTTTGGTGTTGTTAATAAGTATGATCTCATGCATTCTTTAATACATAAAATAGTGAAATCCTTAAAAAATCTGCTATTCTTATCATGAAAATACAAAATGTAACATTTGTTTGTATAGTGAGCTGACATGCAAAATTGTTAATTGGAATGATGAACTCTCTCAAGGCCTTCTCTCCATGATTTATAGTCTATGAAGCTTTAAATATTTAATTGTTCAAACTTTGTTTTTCATTAATTTTATCACCTTTTAAGATGTGGAAAAAGAAAATGCTAAACAATATACAAACATGAAAATAATCCATTTACAGTAAGTTGAATTTTTTGTAGCCACAAAAACAATGAAGTAAATTATGCTCACTTATATAAAATGTAATTTTTTAAACGGTTAGGTAGATAAAGCTTATCAGTGTGACATAACTGAAGGCAATCAGATATGACCAGACGACTAAGATGTAGCAGAGGACGGACCTGAGTTTCTGTCTTCCAGAATGTCATGATTCCATTGGAAGATCTATAAACAGAGAAAAAATATTCTATTTATAATAATTGTTTAAAAAAAATATAAGCAATAAATAAGTAAACATGCATATTATGTACTTGTTTAAAATTAATGTGATTAAATTTAATTTTAAAAATTTTAAATTTTAAATTTAAGTTAAAAATTTACATTTTTTGTGCACAAAAACTCATACTGATTTTTCTAAGTGATGATTTGGATATAACATTCTGTTATTGTTAATGTATGATTTTGTTCTTATTTGTTAATTAAAATCAAAGTACTTAAAACTTAATAATTATAAATATGGTTTATTCCTACTAAAAATACAAAATTTAAGGAAAAAAAAAAAAAAGACAAAAAATGCTTTCAAAAATAAATAAATATATATATATATAAATTTCACTATTAAAAAAGTCTACTGTAATAAAGTTTATAAAATAAGACAAAAATTTTAAATGTTGATATAAGTCATTTTTTTAAAATGTCACTTTATTTATTAGTGCTGATTCATAATAAAAGTTCCACTCTAACAAAATCATCTGGATAATTGTTTCACTTTGGCACAGAAATCACACTGTTTTGAAGTTATTATTCTTCTTTGAAGATTTTTTTTTTCTGAAAAAATTTTATTTCATGTTAATCTAGCAGAGTTTCTTTAATTCAAAGAAATGAAAACTATCTTTTATCTTTCCTGAAACAAATGGTGCCCTGAATAAAATAATCTGCTGATCCATTAAATAAATTGGATTATTCATTTAATCTAAACAATAGTGATCAAGTCATCTTTTGTACTAGTCATACTAAAAGGTATTCATTTGAAGATTCAGCACAAAATTTTTTCTTCTCTGCATTTCTTATTTTTTATATTTATTAGAGCATTAACATATAAAGATTGAAAAAAAAATCATCAAGCAGTCTGGCGATTTAATCATTTCTTCTCATTTATATATAAAATGGTAATAAATTTATATCTTATATTGTTGTTCCATTTTTTATTATTTTGGTTCTGTCAACTTTAGATTTAATCTATTGGAATTGTATCAGGATAAAAATAATAAATTTAATTATAATTATTATTTTGTCATTAATGAGATTTAGTTTGAATTTCTCCATTTTTAATTTCGTTTTTTATATTTTTAGATAATTTAGATATGAAATTAAAATAACTATCTATATTTTTTTATAAGTGAATTAATCATAGCTCTCTCTAACCATAAATATTTAATTAAAAAAACAGATAAAATTAAAAAAATTAGATTTAAATCACAAATTCTAATGAAACTTTTTCTATTCTTATAGTTTGTTCTGATTCCAGTTGCAATATTGGTATTAATAAGCAATCTTCTTAGGTTCTCATTTTGATTGAAAAATTTTAAAGAAAAAAAATGTTTTTTTCATTTTTAACATACAAAAAAATCTACCTTGCCTTATTATATCAATTCTCATCAAAAAGTTTTTCCTTTTTTATAATATTTACTTTACTTATTTTGAATAATTTTATCTTCCTTTATCCATGGATTTGACCTTGCATCAATGCTTTTAAAATAATTTTTCTTAAGATGTTCATTTGTGTTGCACTTGCCTTATGAAAATATTACTTATAAAAAAAATTTATAAATTAGAAACTATTAAAAATTATTTCTCTAAATTTTTGATTGGAATGTAATTTCTTAAAATACTTATGTTGAAATTTATTCCTAAAATTGTTGTATTGGTATTGTTTTTAACACTTTCCTTATAAAAAGTATCAAGTTTCTTCAGTTTGAACTGTTCAAAAATAAATCCTTTGTATTTGATGTTTATAAAGTTCATATATGAAGAAATCTATAATAAATTCATAAAATCAGAATTGCAAAAAAATTTTCAATTCAACAAAATCATGGAACTCTAAATAATTTATTATAAACCATGTCTTCTCTCAATGATGTGTTTTGCTAATATCTTTGTATCTTACAAAATTTTCTATTTTTCTTTTATTTTGTTTATGAAAAAAATATATCTCTCAGGATTTATTTTATAATGATAAAAATTGTTGATTTTTTAATTAATTATTGAAGAAATTACATAACTCTCTAAAAAATTTTTAATAAGCTGATTAAAATTTTACAGTAGAAAAAGCATTGTTTTATAAAATAAACCAATAAAAGATTTTGAAAGTATTTCAAACATTTTTCGTTTAAGTTTCATTATTCAAACTTAATTTGGGTCTTGAAATATTCTTTTAACTATCTCATTAATGAAATATTTTGGTCATCTTAAAAATAATCTTATAAATTTGTTTCATTCTTTGTTCTAATTATATTGAAATATTGAATTTCTATAATATATTCTACAATATTTCTAATATATACAAAATTTTAATCTGAATTGATTCTAAAAATCTGCAAATATTTTTTATGCGCTTTTCTCCAATTATATGAAATATATTTATTCATTTGATAATTATGTTTCTTCTAAAAAAAATTGTTAAACTTTTAAACTGCTGTAGCATTAAAGTTAAATTTGGTATTTAAAATTTTTCCTTTGTTTTTTAGTACAGCTTTTATAACTTTAAATGTTAGAATTTCTTCTATACTATTAAATTCATTCTTTCCATTTTAAATATTTTTCATTTCCAATAAAATTATCAATTTGTTAATCCTTTAATACTTTCATAATCAAGATAAGCTTTAGCACTTTTCCACTCATATATCCAGAATTTTATAAAGGATGTTGATTTGGATGTGAATATCAAAAGAAAAAATTTTTTCCTTTGAAAATAATTACTATAATTTACTTTATGAGGTACTTATTTATTAAAAAATATTTTCTTATTGAAGATTACAGTTTAAAAAAATTATAAAACAATTGAGAATATACAGGGATGGGATGCTACAGCACATATATTTAAGGGATGCTTATCATTGTTTTCATTACAGTCTTCGTATTTTTTTTCTATGATCTTCACAATAAAATCTTGAAAATCACTTAAATTTTGAATTTTTCTATTATATTTAAATTTGGCATTTCTTTCTTATTTTTCTTAAAATATTTCTAATCTTTAAGATCAGAAATCTTGAAAATCACTTAAATTTTGAATTTTTCTATTATAATATTTAAATTTGGCATTTCTTTCTTATTTTTCTTAAAATATTTCTAATCTTTAAGATCAATAAATTGTTAGTTGGATAATAATTGGATCTTTTATCCTATTACCAACTACTTGAAGATTCAATTCTGTAGAATAAAAAATGTCTATTGGATTTGGCAAACTTATCAAAGTGTATTATAAGGAAAATTTCAGTTATTTGAAAGTTTTAGCAATTTTTTATCCACTTGAATCAATATTACTTATATCTTGAAAGAAGGCTTATGATAATTTCATGCAAATTCAATCTTAAATTATTAAGAATCCATCTTACTAGTTTACAATTACTATTTGTTTATAAAAAATTCTCTCTAATAAATTTTAGAGTTTGGAAGAAAATTTAAATCATCATAATTGAATTACAAAAATAAAATTAAGAATTTAATTTAGATAATTAGTAATCATTGACAATTTTTTTTAACAACTTAATGCAATTTGATTATCTAAAAGTGAAAATATAAATAAATTTCAATTAAAATTGAATTTTTAATTAAAAACATTATTTACAAAAAAATTCTCTTTATGCTTTATAACTATTCCAATACAGAACTTCAATTTTAATATTTTTTCACTATCTTTTCAGAAAAATTTTATTTCAAATTAAATATTGTAAATAATTAAAGAAATATATGTAATATGTTCTTGCTTTTCACTTAAAATTGTTATACAAATTTTTATTATATATTTAATACTGAATAAAAAAAAATTATAAAGTTCTATATATTTGGTCTTCATAAATATTGATGATCATTTTTTTAATAAAGCATTTAAATATGTAAACCCTAGTCTAAAATATATCATTTTTATGTTTTTATGTTATTTGATTATTATTATTAATTATTATTATTATTATTATTATTAGCTCTCTTTTTGTCTTTGTCTAACTATACATCTGTTAGTTCACACATACACATATTTATATTATTAAAATTACTTCCACTCAAATGAAATATGTTAAAATAGAAAGAAATTATTAGTTTAAGTATTTCTTTCACAATAAAGCGTATATTTAAGAGCAATATTTTTTTCCAAAGAAAAATAAAACATATTTCAAACTAATAAAAATTATTACTATAAATATTCACTATAGTATATTCTAGTTTTAGTGAAAATAAATTTAATAATTCTTTAAATCAGTGGTTTCCAACCTTTTTTTTATATTAGTGGACTATCTTAAAATCTAGTAAATACTGCAGATGTTTACTGGATATTAGCAGCAAAATGTATGGAAAATTTTAAAAATAAAGCACACACAGTATTAGACATTTTCAACAAATATTAACATTTGTAGTAGGTGGATTCCAAGGAGCAATTAGTGGTCCACATCAACTAATGCTGCTTGTAAATCATATCAATGATTTTTCTAATCAACAATTTCATGGAACAGTAGTTTTTCTGTATATAAAATATTTATTTTAAATGTTTAACTTATTCTAAAAATCTAATCAAATTTATTACAACAACAAATTTTATAAATTCTCATAAAAATATTTAAGTTATTCACTCTAAATAACTAAAATCATATTCTCATTCATTCCATTTATTATAATTAACAGATATTTTTATACTAAGAATCAAAAGAAAATTAGTAAGTATAAAGCTATTAAATAATGACAAAATTTATTCTAATCAATAAATCTGAACACTTAATATTTTAAAAATCATCAATACAGGATCAGCCTTTAAGAGAAATCATAGCAGTTATTCCGAGAAAAATTTTTACAAAAACTATTTTTAAATGAAATTCTGTAATAGAATGAACACAAATATATTTAATAAAACTACTCATTTTTCTTTGCAATTCTTTATGAATTAATTGCCCCAAAAAAAATGATATTTGTATTGTTATTGTGTATATTTTTTTGCAATATCTTAACCAGAATATCAGTTTTAGTATTGATCCTAAAATAATAATTAAATAATATTCCTTATAAATAAAATATTTTAGAATTTTAAATTTTAATGCATTAACCATTTCTATTTAATGAAAACTTTTGGATTATGAAAATCTGAATTAAAAATGATCTATATTCTTTTAACGAATCAGGATTTCAAATATCTGTGTAAAAAAAAATTTGATATTAAAATATCCCATTTTAGAACTAATCATGATCATCATATCAATCATATACAGATAGTTCTCTACTTACGATGAAATTTGGTTCAAATCAATTAGATTGAATTGTTACATTTTTTATTATGAAATAGTAATCAGCAGATTGAAAGTTGCACTAAACGTGTGAGGAACCAGCTGCCTACCTTGTCTGCTGAGGTGTCATTGGGAAGAAAGAAAATATCAAAAAAGAGAAAATTATTATATATCAAATAATAATGATGCATAAAGAAAAAGTTATAAAGTTTAATGAAATTATATGTTATATATATATTTTAATAATATAAAAGTGACCACGGAGGAGATTGGTCTCTAAGCAACTGTCAATAAGTGATGTCTTGGCTTGTCTTAGTGATGTGGACACCAACTGTTAGTTTTGGGTTTTGTGATTGTCTTTATGTGGAATCCCAATTGCCTAGAAGAGTTGTGGAAATATTAATTATTGTGTTATGTGAAAGTTTCATTAAGTAATAAGTTGTATTGGATTAATAAAATGACATGTTACTAATTTCGGTTCTTCTTTTTGGAAGAAAAAGTTATAAAGTTTTTGTTCTATTTTTATATTCTCTTTTCCCATTTGCATCTGACTGTTTAGGTCATATTTATCTCAGGGATGGGCTATTTGGATTATCATTTCAACTTGACCAGTGAACATGATAAGTTGGTGTAATATAGACTCTGCTACAAGCTACTCATCTTTTGGAAGGGTCCACTGGATGGTAAAGGAAGAGGACTAAGGGTCTGAGCTTTAGATCCCATGAATAAATTTTCCAAAAGGTGGACTGGAATTGAATCAAAGTCTTCTGGGTGAAAAGTGAAAGTGTTACTATGCAGTCAATCCAGCTGACTTTATGCATAGCTTATCACGTGGATGATCTGGAATAAATTTCTAGGTACATACATGCAAGATTTTTTGAAGGAATTAAGGCACCTGCTCATTGAATTCTATTCCTACATTTGATAACTAAGCTTATCAAAGATGATGGGCACAGTTATGATTAGTAATCACCAAGTGGAAACTAGAATAAAAACCACACAATAGAAAAAAATTAAGTGACAGGGTTATAATAGGCCCTGTGGAAGGTCAGCCAGGTTACAAGAATGGGGATTAATGATTAGGTCTGAATTCCTTACATAAATTTTCCAAGGGAAGCCAGATTGAAATCTGGCTTCCCTTGGAAAATTTGTCATCTGAGTCAAAAATTTCCTTGGAAAATGTGTCGTCTGAGTCAAAAATTGAAGCATTCCACATAGCCAATCCAGCCAACTGCTTTGCTGGCTGGATTGGCTACCAGTCTTTGTCGGAAGAATAAATCAACTGAGAAAAAACAGAAAAGAGACCACTTCAGAATCTATTGATTACTAAGTAGATGAATTCAGCCCCTATCATATACTGATCATATCAAAGGAGAGAGATAACAAAATAGGGATCAACTGTCCAGGCCTGGAATCAGAAAGTAAATTTTCCAAGGGATAGGAGTCAGATGATCCAAGGACCACTGTTTCCATATAGCCAATCTGAGTGACAAAATTACAAAACTGGATTAAATTAAAATATCCATATGAATTTCAGGCCAGCATTTTGAATTTGGAAAAAATATTAGATTTATAATCTGTGATCTCAATCTCTTGATTTTTGCCAAAATAAAATAAACATTAAAAATACTTTTGAGTATAATTTTTTCAACTTAATATGTGAAGAAATATTTTTCACCCATAAAACACATTCAGGTGACAGAAATAACTATTTAAAAATTTCTGTAATTAAACATAGGAAAATTACTTTCTCTCTTTTCTACCTCTTTGGGATAGAATTCCCAGTTATCTGATTTTTGCAAACCAGTTCAATGGTCTGTCTATAACATCTTAAAATTTTAGTTTTCCAACTACTAAGGAAATATGTAAATTCAAACAGAATGTTTTCATATGTAGATATACATATATGTAAACATAAATAGACCATAAGTATTATATATACATAATGAGTAATTGCAGTATGCAATCTATATCAGAATGTAGCAATGTAGTAGAGATAATCAAATGAACTGCACATAGCATAAATGGTGCCTATATGCACAACTGCACAGATATATATATACATGAATTACATTGATCAATCACAAGGCTTATTGATCACTTGTATTTATGATCATATCATAATTAAAAGTCACAGACAATTTAATATCTATCATAATTAAAAGTCAGACAATTTAAAACACAAGTGGACATAAGAAAGGACTATCTATATGGAGTTTATTAATTTTATTTTGGGAAAATATACTCTAGATAACATCAATTTAGTGATAGCAAAAAAAAAAATCAGCTTTATTATACAGGGTGAGTTTTTTTTATCTTGAGACAACGAAATATCTTAATTGGATCTCATTATTTCGGAAAAAGTTGTAGACAAAAGTTGTCGGGTTTCGAAGGGGCAATTAATTGGTGACCTTAAATCTGACCTTGACTTTCAATGTCATTTGAGGGTCAAGTCAGTTTTTTTAAATGGGAAGACCTACTTTTGACCCCGGCAATGGAAAGAGCGGAAAATTTCACAATCGGATATACCCTTGACCTTAAGGTTTAGGTCAAAGATCAAGATTATTTGCAGGTCAAAAGATTTTTCCAATGGGAAACCATAATTTTTATCACATTTTTTAATGACCTTATTACTTTGACCTTTAAAAGCATTCACTACTTTTAGCACTACCCAGGAGTAATAACATGGACGTAATAGTTTTCTGCTCCCTTTGGGGTGCTTGATTTCAATGAATCACCTCGCCTCTCACTATTGTGAAATTAAACGGAAACACATATTTTTAATCCCATTTTCAATGCATTTTTCAACAAATGCATTGAAGTGGAAGGGCATCGTTTTGAACATTTGTTATAAAATGTTTTCCCAAAACCAATAAATCAAGCAACAGTGAGAAGTAAAGTGATGCACCGAAAACAACCAACCCTGATAGTGAGAGGCGAGGGGATTCATTGAAATCAAGCACCCCAAAGGGAGCAGAAAACTACTACATCCACGTTGATACTCCTGGGTAATGCTAAAAGTAGTGAATGCTTTTAAAGGTCAAAGTAATAAGGTCATTAAAAAATGTGATAAAAATTATGGTTTCCCTTTGGAAAAATCTTTTGACCTGCAAATAATCTTGATCTTTGACCTAAACCTTAAGGTCAAGGGTATATCCGATTGTGAAATTTTCTGCTCTTTCCATTGCTGGGGTCAAAAGTAGGTCTTCCCATTTAAAAAAACTGACTTGACCCTCAAATGACATTGAAGGTCAAGGTCAAATTTAAGGTCACCAATTAATTGCCCCTTCGAAACCCAACAACTTTTGTCTACAACTTTTTCCGAAATAATGAGATCCAATTAAGATATTTCGTTGTCTCAAGATAAAAAACTCACCCTGTATAGTAAGTCCTTGTTTAAATTTGTTTTTTTCTTATTTTGCAAGTAAAACCTAAATTAATTAAAAAATTAATTTAGTTTTTTGTTCACAACAAAAAGATAGCAGAATGGAATAAAATATTATTTTCTTATATTTCCATGCATGAGAGAACAAGAGAGATTATATATATATTAGAAACAAGTTGGAAATATATACAGTAGTAATTATTGTAGGAAACAAGTAATATGTGAGTACTAACTTGAGTTACAATACTGTCTATGAACACTGAGTTAACTATATTGCAATATTACAACCTGTTGGATTTGCTGTATGGAAATGCTTGATTTTCCAACAAGAGGACATGGGATCAAATTAGGATTCTATCCTTTGGAAAATTTATATAAGGGCCCAGGACTAACTGGTCTGTCCTCTTCCTTTACAACCTGGCTGATCTCTGAGTATAGAGGTGAGATGTGATAGGGCCTGGAATAGCACACTATTAATGAATAATTGCTCAATTTATCACCGATATAGCATCTGTGAATTATAACATATTTTTTATTAGAAAATGACTTTTTTTTTTAAATCATGGCATAACTGCTATGTAACATTTTTCAATTAAAATATGGTTTTTATTTATTCTATTCTATTACTGAATGATGCACTAATGATTAGATGACAAAAATTACCAAATAGTATTCTTTTTAGTACCAAGGAAAAAACAATAAAAATCACTATAAATGTAATTCCAAAATATAACATTATGCCTATGGGGTTTCTAGTTTCAGTTAATATTGTTTCAATTAAAGCCACAATTTTCAGGAACCTAAACCCAATGCTAAAAAGAGGACTCACAGTATGAACAAGCTATATAAAAATATAAATTTTAAAGTAAATTAATATGCTAAGAATTTACAATTATTTTGGATAAAATTTTAAGATTGTTTTTATTTTCCTGTGTAAAGCAATAAGAAATTTCAAATAAAGAAGTTAATAAAGATTGACAAATTGCATGATATAAATTGTTGCAAAGCATTAAGAAATTTCAAATAAAGAAGTTAATAAAGATTGACAAATTGCATGATATAAATTGTTTTTACATTTTTTCAAAATTTAAAAATAATTAAAATCAAATTGTCAGTAATAATAATTTTTTACTAATTTTTAAGTAAAACAATCTCAATACAAGTACTCTTCTACTTTTGATGGAGTTATATTTTGATAATCCCATTATAGGTTGAAAAACTAAGCCCAAAATGATTGACAGCGATAATAATTTTATACTGAAATACAGGTAGGCCTCAATTAGTGTGAATAATGGGTTCCATAAATTTCTTGCATTATTCGAAGTATTAACTATATGTAAAATATGGTAATTGGTTCTTGCTTCTTTTTCAGTTGATTTTACTTATTTATTTCTTCTCATTAACATTTTTTACTGTTAGTAATCCACTTAATATTATGAAAATGTATAAATCTATTAGTAAATTAAATTTACAAAATTTTCTATAAAAATATAAACTCAAATATATATGATTTTTCATTAAAAATTAGCAGATAAATTTAACTCTTACTTTTTAATTTATTTAAAAATTAAATAAATTTTTAAAATACGGGTAGGTCTTGATTAGTGCAAATAATTGGTTCCACGAATTTCTCGCACTATTCGAATTCTCACTAATCGAAGTATTAACTATATGTAAAATATCGCACTATTCAAATTCGCACTAATCGAAGTATTAACTATATGTAAAATATGGTAATTGGTTTGCTTTGTAAGGTTCCGGCCATTAGCCAACCTCACGATGAATAACCACAATACTAACTTCCGGCCATTAGCCAACCTCACGATGAAAAACTATAATACTGACTGTACAAGAAATTTGCCATTTTAGCCAACCTCATGATGAATAACCACAATACTAATTGTTTAAGCCATATCCAACCTCACGAGGAATAAGCACAATACTAATTGTTTAAGAAATATTTATTTTCATATTTTATACATTGTTGTTAATCATCTAAATTAATAACTTATCAGGAATTGCCTCTCATACCATCATCAAAAGTGTTCTTCCTTTTATCCATTTCGATACTTTTTAAAAGAAAATTCTGTACTATAGTGTATGTATACGATAACAAAGCTGAATAATAGTAATGTTAAATAATTAACACCAAAAAGACCATCTTTCTGGTGTTTCATCCCTTCAAAGCCAAGCCAAGTGACTGTTCTTGGACTACTCCTTGTCCAGTTTTACTAACTGAAAATTATCATCATAAAAGGGGATGGATATTTGTTAGTAAGACTGGTCTATACTTATAACTCGCATTAATCGAATATTTGCTTGCACTAACTGAAAAATGGTATCATTTTTATAAGTCGCATTAATCAAATATCGCATTATTCGAACTTGCACTAATTGAGGCCTACCTGTACTTCTTATGTTGGATATTAAATAAAAGTAAACAATAAGCCAAATAAGTCAAATAAATTGATTATTCAAAAAAGTTTTCAGCTATCCATGCTGAAGCAGGCTACGTGGATAGTCAAAAATGTTTTTGAATAAATGAATTATCTTATTTATTTAGCTTATTGTTTAATTTTATTTAATAATTATTTTAATAATAATAGCAAATAATGAATGACCAGATTCTCCAATGTGGTAAAATAGTCCATATTTGCTCCTAGATCTTCAATAGCAGTAAAATCATCCCAAATGAACCACATTCCAAAGTGATAATTGATTGCTTTATTATGCTGCCATCAGCCAACTGTAAATTTTTAGATTCCAGAAATCTGGTATCTCTGCATAGCCAAAGAAACTATATAAATTTATAATAAAACAAAAGATATTTCTAACTAATATTCTATGAAAACAGCCAAGTGTGGAATGTAAGTGCAGTCATAAGATTTGATCATCATAAGTCTAATGAGAGTAAGTAGGGGAGCACCTGTATATGAAATTACCTTTTCTTATCAATAATACAAACTTAATATTGATTGTTTTTGATAAGCTTAGTTCTCTAGTAAGGCCTTAATAACATATCTGAATCAAATTGGGATGATTTGTCAGATATCATTGCTAACAGACTGACAAAAGCAGTAATATTTACAGCACATTTAATGTGCTGTAAATATTACTGCTTTTAAATTCCATTCTGAAATGAAAAGGATCAACAAAGGACAAAGAGAAAAGTAAAACAAAAATCAAATTAAATATACAATTCTCAAATAAAAAATTGAAGTGCTAATTTAATATGTACTTAATCTGAATATAGTTAAACAAAAAATTTTCCAAAAACTTAAAATTTAAAACTAAACATATTATTTATTATATATCATAAAAATTATTTTAGCTTTTGGCTTACTGTAAAAAGTCAATGAAATTTTGAAATAATAATTACTATATTACATTTACAATATCTTTATATTTCCTTTGATTTAACAAATCATAATAAATGTATTTCCTTTTAATATTGATATCAATGACAACCCATAGAAATAATCTTATTTCCATATAATTTAATTACAATATATGAAATATGAGAAAACTGAATAAATAAATAACTTCTTGCATTAAAAAAATATAAATTTTAATAACTGCTTCAAATATACTTTTATAAAGATACTGGACAGTGTATAAAAAAAAAAATTCATCTATTAGATGGGAGTTATAGCTAAAATTGAACTGTTTTTGAAAACTTATTTCCATATAAAAAATTTTTTATTTACACACAAACAAAAACAAACAAATATAAACACACAAAAATAATAATACAGAAAATCCCTGACTTAAATAGTTTCACTGAATGATTCACTTACATAAGTCGAAACAAACATATGTCTGAATATGTCTTGTTTTGACTATACAGTATTAATGAAATAAAGATGTAACATTAAAATTAGTTATAGTAGTAATATCAAAGAATAAGCATATGTCAGTCAGTCAGGTGGTCATGTGGTCATCTTGGATGATCAGGCTTCAATTCAGGTCCCATATCTCAGACTTTCAAGAAGGATATTGGTTTGACTCATTAACCACTTAATGCCTGAATTTTGATATTAAGTTTAAAAAAAGTTGAAAAAGGTATTTATTTACTCTTATTTTGTCTACCATATGACAACAGTCAATTGGTAGAAAAAATAAATACATTAATAATAAAAAAGGGGTTAAAGGGTTTGTATCATATATGATACTGTAGACATTAAGTGGTTAACTAAAACTAAGTTAAAGAAAAGAAAAAACATTTATATATGATAAATGATAAAATCAGGAAAAAAATCCTTGTATTTCTGCAAAATAGCATTATACATTTTGATCAGTATATTCAAAACAAACTAGATACTGTTATAACATTCAAAAGATTATGTCAAATTGAATCATGCACACGAATCAGTTTGATAGATGAAAAAAACATAATATTTAATATTTTTTAGGCAATTTTTAATTGCATTTAAAACATTAAAAGTGACAGTATAAAAACAATTTAATTTTTTGTTTGATTTTACTCAAATGCATTTTAGAAATAAACAAAATATAATTTTTTTTAATAAATTTCTACATTTTGATAAACAAAAATAAGAATGAAATGATATAAAATATACTAGTGTGTCGATATAAAATGTATTTATGATAATGTTTTCCTATTTCTTAACTCAACAAACAGTAATAAAAAAAAAAATCATGTTTAAATGAAATGTGTAGCTGATTTTAATTTGAATATATGCTATTAAATATATTTCTTCTACTCTTTTCTAAATAAAAATATTATTTCAATACTTCTATTATAATGGGGGAAATACTATTTCAATCTATCAATTATTATAGGAAATATGCATTTTTTTTAAGAATTTTACTCAATTTTTTTTCAATTACTAAATTTTTTTCATATACAAGCATATCTTACTTTAGGTACTTCATTAATATGGTGCTTCTTAATTATATTCCAAAATGAAAATTAACTGCAAATATAAAATATAAATTAACACATACATAAATGGACCATCCTGAGCTAAAGCCATTCTGAAAAACAAAGTGTGAGACTCAGAATTGAACCTGGATCCTCCAGGGTGATAAGTGAATGCTTTAAAAACATGGCCATATGGCTGAATTTTTTTAAGGCCTAGCACTATTGTGAACTTAATGAATAATGTAAATATATTTTTAGGCTTTTATATGCAGTAGGCAAATTAAAAAAATGCTATGATTCACTTTAGTGGTAGTGATCTGGAACTTCTGCAACAATGATGTAAGTCTGTATACTTATCCCTCAATTTATGTGGCACTTATACATGAGTTTTTTTATATGAGTAAATAATCCCTCTGTTTGTGTGATACTTTTTATATGTGGCCTCAATTTTGCACAATCTCATTTTATGCAATCAGAAAATAAGGTGCGTCCCAAAAGTATAGGAAACTGTTTTTTGTGGCGATGTTGTAAAAACCAATAATAGAATCATGATGTAATGTTACTGTATGATTTGCATAAACAATGCAAAAATCTCAGTAATGTGAACAACAACTGTTGATATTAAATTGTCTGCAAATTCCAAAATTTGAAAAAACAGCTGTCCCATAAATATAGGAAAGTAGACTGTAACAAATCTGTTTACATACAGACACAGATTTCATCATAACTATTTATGCAAATTAGGAGTAGCAGTTGTTAAATGCTAACAGAAAATTACAATGCCACGAGGAGAAGAATTCAAATGTGAAGAAATTGCAGAAATTTGGCGATTAAGAGCTAATCAGAAGACCATTAAAGAAATTGCAGCTGAGTTAGGACGTTCTTATGGTGGAATTTACAAAGTGCTTCAAAGAATCAAGAAATATCATGCTGATAAAAGGTCTAGAAGGTGTAGATCAACAAATGAACGAGATAATAGACGAATTGTCAGGATGGCAGAAGGGGGTGTCTCTCTGTTCAGACTATAGCACAGACATCTGGGCTGAATATATCAATAAGTACTGTCCATTGAAGACTAACTGAAGCCCCCTAATATGGTACATGCAAAACTGAAAAAGAAACCACCACTGAAACCACAGCATTTTGCAGTGGGCTAAGGCACATATGAGCTGGACCGACCAATGGGTCTCTGTGCTATTTAGTGATGAAAAAAAATGGAATCTTGATGGCCCTGACGGCTGCGCATGCTATTGGCATGACCTCCGAAAAGAACCAAGATCATTTCATTCACGTCAACAAGGTGGAGGCTCGGTGATGGTTTGGGGTGCTTTTGGCTTTAACGGCATCACAAGTTTAGCCTTTGTTTCTGGGAGACAGAAATCCAAGGATTACCAGGAAACATTAAAATCACATCTTTTGCCATTTGGAAGCATGATTGGTGGAGAAACATGGATCTTCCAGCAAGATAATGCTCCAATTCACACTTCCAATGATATGCAGAAGTGGTTGAAAGAGCAAAACATCACTACTATGAAGTGGCCTGCCCGAAGTCCAGACTTAAACCCCATAGAAAATCTATGGGGAATAATGGCAAGGCGTGTTTATGCCTCAAGTAAACAGTATGAATCTGTGCAGGAGCTACAAACTGCGATAGAAGATTGCTGGTATAATCTCGAGCCAACAGTGTTACAAAAACTCATTATGTCATTAAATAATCGTGTTTTTGATGTTATCAAAGCCAATGGGAAATACATTGGGCGATAAAATATGAATTATGTAGTTTCATTAAGTAATAAAATATTTTGTTCAAGTAAAAGCAGGTATTTCCTATATTTATGGGACAGCTGTTTTTTCAAATTTTGGAATTTGCAGACAAATTAACATCAACAGAAGTTGTTCACATTACTGAGACTTTTGCATTGTTTATGCAAATCATGCAGCAACATTACATCATGATTCTATTATTGGTTTTTACGACATCGCCACAAAAAACAGTTTCCTATACTTTTGGGACGCACCTTATATCTTTTTTATGATATTTATTAAAATGATATATCAGTGAGCCAAAAGTTCTTATATGATTGCACTTATTATATCATTCTAACCTTTTTTGGTTGAGTCATGGAGAGCAAATTATCATCAGCTTTGTGTGTAAACTTGAATTTACTTTTTTGCATTTCATGCAAATAAAGCAAATATAATAGAGAGGCACTTTAGAGCTATGTTAACCATTAATTAACCCAAAGTTATGTACAATATATAAATCTGCTAAAGATTATTTCAAAATAAAAATTTACATATTAAAGGAAGTATTTAATTATTTTTCAAATTCAGAAGTTTAATATTTAATTTGTTATATTATTATTCTGTGCTAAAAATATTTAAGATAAAAATATAAATAAAATATATATTTAGAAAATAATGTCATTTGTTGAGAGTCATATATCATTCCAACTTCATGTCATTTGCTCCATTCTGTTTTATAACAGATTTAAAACAGAATTCATCATCAGTTCAATAATTAACAATTTTAATTTTATATTTTAAATTTTTCTTAAACTGTTTTAAAAATATATTACAATTAAT
>AYEL01063228.1:0-69767 GCA_000484575.1 Olivierus martensii
TATAAAAATATATATATATATATATCAAAATATTTGAAATATTTTGATCTCAAATGTGGATTTTCATTTAAAATAATATTCACTTTAAACATTTCAAATAAGGAATAATTTAAGACTTCAGGTATAAAACATTAAAGTATCTTGAAAATGAAAACTTATTTCCTATTTAAGCTAGTTAATAATAATGATTATAATTAATAAAAATTCAAATAAAATTGTAATATACAGAGTGATTCAAAAAGGTTGAGCCAAAATTTACAGACATGTAGAGGATAAAATTTCGAGTAACAAAAAATTCTAGTTGCGTGTTTTGATTTGAGGCTCTGTTTAAAAGATATAATGCACAGAAGTTTTGTGATGTCATTTCTGGTTCAGTCAAAAATTATTTTTAAAATATGTTTATTTGCATTTTTTAAATCATTTATAAATTTTAACTACTTTAAAAACTATCTTAAAAAATTTAGAGCATTGAAAGCAGATTGTTTATTAAATTAGCAACTGATTATTTAAATGAAACGTAATTGTTTTACAAATGCAGCCTAAAAAATTTAGAGCATTGAAAGCAGATTGTTTATTAAATTAGCGACTGATTATTTAAATGAAACGTAATTGTTTTACAAATGCAGCATTCATTTTTGACCATTATTATTTTTGAAAGTTAAACTGTTGTTTAAAACTAAATGCTGTAGTATCCTCTACAAGTCTAAATTTTGGCATAACCTTTTTGAATCACTCTGTATTTAAGATTTCAATTTAATTTTTACTTGTTTCATCATTTGCATATTGGTATAAATTTGAATAAGAAAATGAAAAAGTTCATAAATACTGCTGTATTTGTGCTAAATTTATGAATCTTTCTTGTATTATTTAAAAATAATATTGTTAATCATTAAAAAGAAAATGAAATATACCTTTTTACTTGCTTTCACACATTTTTCACATGTTGTGTTTGTATAGCTAGAACATACTACGAAAATTAAAATAAATAATAGTTAAGATAAAACAATTAAGTAAAATAATTATGCATTATGCTAATTTAAAATTAATTTTAATATAATTAAATTAATAATTAAGAAATAATAAAAAGATTATAAGTTCTTATGCAATAAAAGCACTATATAGCAGTGAAGAATAATTCACATCAAATTTATTTAACTAAGAACGAATGTTTTTGGCCTTCATGGCCACCATGAAGGCCAAAAACATTCGTTCTTAGTTAAATAAATTTGATGTGAATTATTCTCCACTAGCCTTCATGGTGGCCATGAAGGCCGAAAACATTCGTTCTTAGTTAAATAAATTTGATGTGAATTATTCTCCACTGCTATATAGTGCTTTTATTGCATAAGAATTAGTTAGAATATAAGCAGGTATTATGTAAATGAATATAAGATTATAAGTTTTACATATTATAAAATAACTAGAAAACTTCTTAGAAAATAGGAGAGAGATTTTCATGAGCTTTATATAGAGAAAGCTTATAAAAATCTTTATTAGTATAGTCTTTTAGAATTTTAATCTACACAAAATCTTTTCAGAACTTCACTAATGCAAAATTTACAAAATAAAATATATTAAAGATGCTATCCTTTAAGATGATAAACTTTTCAGAAGAAATAGAAAAAAAAAAAATATAAGCTAATGTCACAAATTGCAAGAACAGTGCAAAATACAAAAATATCAGATAATAATATAAATTAATTTTTGAATAATTCTGGGAATGAAGATTCAGAAATTTAGCAAGTTTCCAAAATCATTCAAATAAAAAATAATAAAAATTTTGATAGATAAAATAATTATAATAGGATATTTAATATTTACTGATTTTGAATATACACAACAGATATGAGAACTACCAAGTTAGGAGTCTATCATGGGCTGACCAGACTCATAATGATGCAGACAGTGCAATGAAGAATGAAAAACAATGCATCAGATCTGGATCTCCCTAAATAATGAGGTGATGGACCAAACTTTGATCTGAAATTCATCAGATAGAAAGTTATTGTCTTCTTTATAACCTCAAAGAACTTATAGCAATTTGGAAAAATATAGTAGTATATAATTTTCTCTATAATTTTGAGATTGAAACATAATACTGCAATTTATTCTATACAAGTTACAAAATATCATACAATAAATACTTTCTTGGAAGGACCATAATATCAAACAGTAAAGCATTTAGGAATATATTAATATTTAAAAATATTAAGAATTAGAAAAATTTTTTAAATTTTATATATGTATCAATATAAAAAAGCATAAACAAGAACTTTCATAAGCTTTTCTATATCAGAAAAACTTGTGAAAGTTAAAACTTCATAAACTACAGAATGATATAATATTATAAGCTGAGTAAATGAATTTTTCAAAAAACTAGGTGTCAAGAGATGCAGATTTATTATTTTTATGGATCACAAAAATGACTTGTCAATAAAAAGGAAGAATTTAACTGCCAAGCAGAGACAGTTAAGTCAGGATTCTGATACCAGGTGTGATAATGTAATGCATTCACACCAATTGAGTTAATGACTGTAAAAAAGAACTTACCGGTAAATTTAGGCATATATGATAAATGGCACTCAAAGTCCAAAGTGTTAGAAATTTGCCAGAATAAAGACAATTATATTAACATATAAAAAAACTAACATTAATTAAAATAAAAATGCAATAAGAATAAAAATGATAAAAAATAAAAGCTAATAGCAACTGTCAAAACCAATTAAACATTTTCAAAAGCAAATCTATCTTTACCTTAAAGGACAGTTCCCTATGCATGACCCATGAACATATCTTGAGAGAGATTTATCTTTTCTTCTTTAGATCTATTCTTTGCTATAAAAATTTCAATGATTCACACAAGACAAATTACAATAACCAAATTATTAAGAAACACAACTGAACGAATTCAGACAGCAGATGAGTTATCAAAAGTAAAGTAAAAGAGAGAGAAAATTCATCTTTCACTGATTAATTATTTTTTCGAATTTTGGATTTCCTGTCTACTAATCACATTAATTGAGAAAGAGGTTCAAATTCATTATTGACCATATTTGTTCAAATTGGTGCCTCTTCTCATCTGGTGGGTTTGGCAAGTGGACATTGCTGACAAGACAGTTTACCATCTTATTTGTTCTTCTGATCTCTTAACCTAAATCATGCAGTTATCTGAAATTAGATCATCTTCTCTTTCAAGGTATTGTTTATAGTGTGTTTGACAATTATAAAATTCTTTTCTTTCCTACCCAAAAAAATCATTCAAAATTTAACTAAACTTTTTCCCTGGTTGATTTTCATTATTTTTTTCATTCTAAATATAGTTATTATTTTAATTAATTCTTAAAACATTATATATTTGAAAATTCTACATAATACATTTAAATTTAATCACTATAGATACTTGTGTATAAGCTGAGGATTTTTTACTAGAAAAATTTTTGAAGGGAGATCAGCTTATACACAGGTCAATCAAAAATTGGAAAATTTTGGGAAGATAGTATGATTCACTAATTCAGTCAGACTACATTCCCATCGCACCTTTGCAGGCAGGTCAATTTGACTATTACCTTGATATTTTTATAAATATTTAAATATTGGATACTGAACAGATACAATTAAAAATCAATGAAGCAGTCCTGTGCTCTTTCGCTCTCATACCCTCTTTGTACTAATAGCACATCTCAGTGGCATACAGAATGATCATTTTTCAGCTGATTTTGGATATCAGATTTGTGCTTCTGACAATCTCATGTGCGTTGATGGATTTTCCACTCATATCAGTTGCAGAAAAAATTTGCATTGCATATTTTGATTCCAAATTTTTTTTTATCATTTAAACTTTGTTATATATTTTTATTGAGATTTGAGAATGATGAAAAATTTTAATATTTCTTTGATATTTTATCCTGAACAAACATTTCAATAAAATCATATTATAGAAAATGTGCATCCAGTTGTGTTTATGTAACATGATTCATAAGAGTACAATTACTGTAACTTGGTCTATGGATATTATCTTAATTATTCAAATACTTGCATATTTAATTTTAAAAGATAGCTGTAGAATAAGGTGATATCATAAAATTGAAAAATAAGTTTGAATTACAGAAAGATATCTGAGTGACCATATATATATTTTTTTGCATTTATTTTTACATAATTACATAACATCAGAACAAAATAATTGTTCTATTATATGCTGTAAGAATAAGTTTGAATTACAGAAAGATATCTGAGTGACCTTATATATATTTTTTTGGATTTATTTTTACATAATTACATAACATCAGAACAAAATAATTGTTCTATTATATGCTGTTTGATTTATGCTAATTTCATCACAAATATTTAAATATCTAACCCACAAAACAAACTACCTATTTTCATTTTTTGAATATTTTATTATAGAGATCAATGAAAAACAGAAAATTTACATATGGTCCAGAAATTTATAAATACAATGCTGCAAATATTCAAATTATGAATTTTTATACATGAGAATGCCACTTTAATTTTTGAAAAAATTCAAAAAAATGCACAAAAGATTGATATTTCTTTTTAAAATGAACTCATATTAAAGGAAGTAATTTTATAAGCTTAATGTGTATAAAAATTTTCTTATAGAGATGTTATCGGAATAGCTTAATGTTGTTTTTCGTATATTAATGAATTTAATATCTATTCTTTGAGTTTATTTGATTAAAATTTATGTAAATATTATAGATTTAGATTTATACTACTGTACTTAATTACTATATATATTTCAAATAATTTATTTTGCTATCATTCTAACTACAGAACGACTTTAAATATACAAATGCAAAAATTTTGAAAAATTAAGCTATAAACATATATGATAATAAATCTAAAATTTTTATAAAACTGATTAATTTATTTAATAAATATTTAGTTTATAAATTATATAAATGGTTAGATAATATAATTTTCATTACTGTTATTTATTTATTTATTATTATACATAATTATTATGAACGTTTATGCCATATGTTTGTCCTGATAGTTTTTATATTTAATTTAAAAAATATTATTATTTCTCAATCGACTTACAAGTAACCGAATAAAAATTTCGTAATGTCAGACATTCAATTCGTCTGAATTAATAAAATTGCAATGTCTGTTTAGTAGATCTCTGTTTAAAATAGAATTTCAATTGAGAATCATTATTTACTACTGTATTTGTTACTCAATTTTTATATCTCAAGAGAATTCTCGAAATTTCTTCACACTCTGGACAACTAAATAAATGATAAGTGGACATATATTTTGATAAAAGAGCTCGTTGTCCTCTATAAATGACAAGAGACAAAAGCTAATGTTCGAGTTTTTTGCATATAAAAAAGGGGAATCCCCTCATTCTTCTTTGAAACTTGACAGATATGATAAAACAACATACTTTAGACTTCTACTTAATCGATTTGAAAAATAAAAAATAGAAAACAATTATGTGGATGCGCTTATAAGCCTCTGAGGCAAAATTCGTGCATGGAAAGTAAAGAATATTTAATATGTAAATATTCCTTCTAGTATTTAATTAGATAATAAAATTTCACTTATAATTATTTACTTATAAAAATAATTATGATAGAAAATATATAATTTATATAATTACATATAACTTGCATATATTTGTTTCGTTTAAAAGCTATATATTATTCTATTAAGATAAAAATTTAACATTTAAAGTACAAGCATTGTTGAGTAAAATATGCTATATTTTAGATATTAGAAATTATTTGTTTTACATATTTATTAAGGAAATATGGAAGAAAAATATTATTTAATAGCTAAAAACGTAAAAGTTTAACAGTGATTTGTTTGATGAGGATCAACTTTGAAAAGATTTCTTGAATCTAATTATGCCCTTAAGAAAAACATAAAAAAACTGTCACTATGGATATATAAAAGTCATGTATATAAATATCAAATACAGATTTTATTAATGCAAACTACTGAAAAAATAAGGACTGAAATATGTTTAACGTAAAATGTACTCATCTAAACACTTAAGATTTTGATGCATTGATTCTTTTTCAAATACATCAGAATTTTAAATTTTTCAATTGTGATGAAATCTTAGACTAATCATAACTTTATTTGTTGATTTGTGTAAAATAAAAGCTAATAATATATAAATATTTTAAAATATCATATACCATTTATTTTCAGATGATTAAATCCAAGCGAATCTCGGTGAGATATTTTTATTTCAATCTGCCATATTGATATAAGATAGTTAAAATATTAAATTTTCATTTAGAGCATATATATTTATAGTTTTAGTTTTAATTAAATTTATAATATTTATAAAAAAATTGAAGAAGTGTTTTTTCAATATAATTTAATTATCCGCCATTTCGAAATAAGATACAATTACTCGAATTATTTCATTATGTGAACAACATCTTTTGGATTGAACAGTGTATATTGTATAATCAAATTCAAATTAAATTTATAATGATAGTAAACAATGGAATGTCAAAAGATAGTAAGTAAAGTATTTTACTTTATAGATTCCTGTTTATATGCTGCCAGTTTCCTTTATATCTATGATATAATGGACTGTATTAATTCAATTTAGAATGTCTTGTATACGTTCTAAATTATCATTAATCTTTAGTAAAATTTAATATCAAACTCCTCAAAACTTAAAAGATAGATATGCTAATGATATAATAATGAAAATTCTAAAATAAAAAAAAATTATCTAAAAAGCTGTACAGTAACTTATTGTTGAATTATAAGAATATCTTCAGATCACAGATAAATTCAACAGAGATAGAACAAAATAATAAGTCATTTATTATGACTGTTTATAAGCAAATTTCATAAATATTGAATTAAAAAATATGAACAATTTATTCTCGATATTGGAAATACATTTACTATTATAAATCAATATTTTGCTAATTAGTATAAATTAAATTATAACTCAAAGTTATTTATATCACTACCTAATAGACATAATTTTATAAAAAATTTAAATAAACCATTACCAAATCACTTTTGGTAGACAAAACATAGTTTAAATTTACTTTCTGTTCGCAATAAAAAATTTGATTATTATTAATTGATTATACAATTATATTAATATTATTCAATAAATATAATTATTATTATAGAGTCTTGGTACTACATTAATATCAAAAATTAAATACAAATAATTCTACAACTCTTGTATATGAATCAGACTTTATCATTAGATTTAAGAGTTTCATATTAGTAGGTATATATATGAATAATATTATTAATAGCTGAAGTCTGTGATTTTTAATTTCAAATATATTAAATGTAACATAATTTAATTATTTTAGCACAATTATATATATCACTCACATATTTGAAGAAATATTTTAATTTCCACATTTGCTTAAGAATTTATATATTAAACCAAAATTTTCAGTCATGAGATTATAATAACTAAAAAATTGTATTTACATTTAATATATTAAGATATAGTACATACTGCTTAAATTATTTTTATATAGCATACTTTTATATGATATTCAAATGATATTATTGAATCGTAAAATAAATTATATAATTTTTTGTAATTATTGTTATCAAGAGGAACGGCATAACTCTAACCAACTACAATACTCTTATTACTGGAGTCATTATGGCCAAAATTCGGTCTTAAGTTAACTATTAGGATTGAAGTTAACTTGTAACTTCGGTCCTAAGTTAAATATTATTAATTTGACAAATTACATTCGAGAAAAATATTCAATAGGATACCGATTTCCTAAATTGAAGCTTCAAATCTAATTAATAAAAAATTAGACCAGTTTAAAAATTGCAAAAATTGTAAAAACAGTACCGATTTTCTCCTCCTCCTCCATAGAGACCTCTACACAGGGCCGCATTTACCATAAGGCGCATTAAGCACAAGCTGGGACCTCATTCTCTATAGGTCATATTTTAAAATATAAAAATTTAATGAAGAAGTTAATCAATTTTTAATAATGATAAAGGAAGAAAATTCTTCAATTAAAAATATGTATAAATTTATAAACGATGGATTAACGTATATTTTCCGAACGTAGAAACAATTTTAAAAATATTTTTTACGATGCCTATTTCAAATGCAAGTGCTGCTCATTTTCAGTGCTGAAACGAATAAAATTTATTTAAGAAGCAACTCGCATAAAAATATAACAAGGACCTGTCGTTATTATGCAGCGAATTAGATGTAATGGATTCCATTAATTATGACAACATTATAATATATTTGCTAAAACTGAAGTTAGAAAAAATCTTTTAGTTATTATTTTTTTAAATTTAAATTTGAACTGATTTTTGTTTATATATATTTTAATGCAAATATATGTATAGCAATGTTGTATTATTTACATATATATGCTATATTATGTCGCTGTGTTAATGATCAATGCTTAGTTATTTTATTAAAATGAGTTATTATAGAAATAAACTTTTATTTTCAATAAATTGAAAAAAGTGTATGAATTTAATTAACTGAAATAGATTTTTCTTTTGAGACCTCATAATAATGCTGCACGTAGGGCCTCCAAAAGTATAAATGCGGCCCTGCCTCTATAAGTCTCGTCTTTTAGCCAATATTGACGAAATTTGGAATATAGGTATTTCTTCGATTACTTGAGGGCCACTGAAAATTTCAGCACAATCGGATCAAAATAAAGGGGAAAATGGTGATCCCTTTTCCATAAACATCTCTATGTATTATATTGTTTAATTGTTTTTGATAAAAGTTGAAATATTAACATATCGTAGCTGAATTAAAATTTTCTGAAAATTTTAGCCCAACTCGGCTAAAATTAAAATGTGTAGACGAGGATAATTGTCTTTTCTAGAAATTCCTCTATAGTTCACATCGTTCAACCGATTTCGAACAAATCTGGATTGTAACTGTTCCTTATATTATTAAGACTTTCTGAAGAATTCAGTCCAATAGGGACAAAATGAAGAGAATACGAGGTCCTTTCATCTTGAATGCTTCTACAAGTCGTATTGTTCAACCGATTTCTATCATATTCGATATACAGTATGTAAGTTTATTATTTTACTTAATGTTTCTTAAAAATTTCTATTCAATCGGATTTAAAAAATCTATGATGTATTTAATGATGTATTAATATGTCGTTAAAAAGTCTCTCTCAGTAAAACTGTTTTTATCTAAAAAATAAATGATATATAATCAAAAATATAAAATCTAAGTCAAGTATAGTACTAAGAAATTAGGATATTTGTTACAAATTATATGCGACTACTTGGTTAATGATTTAATTCCTTATCAATGAGAGACTTCGATAAGCAATCACTAGTTAATAAGAACAAAAATCAATCGTTATAGTATCTAGATGTATAGAGTATTGTACATTCTTCATGTGAACTGAAATTTTGGCAAATAATACGCGTTTTAGAAGACAATTTTCTATATAATTCAATCTAATCAAATTTTTAATAACAGTATTTCTTGAAAAAATTAAAAAGAAAAGCACATTTGAATAGATCGATAATTTTGTTATATTGAAAAGAAAATTATGCATATAGAAAACGTATTGCGATAATTTATTAATTCACTTTTATAACGGCTCGGGTTTAGGCCTATACAATAAGCTATTTATAATAAAATATCCCACAAAACTATAAATAACAATTCGTGTTAATATGCAGGAATGAAATGTTTACTGGATTAATACAGAGAAATACTGAAACAAGAAGAGCAAGGACAAATTACGTTATGACGTCTTTTCTAAAGACCTATTTACAATCGACGAATTCTGTTATGCGATACTATCTAGATACGAAAATATTCTGTGAAGTCAATGTTGAAATATCGAAATAGCAAAATGAAAATATCATAGTAACTACTGGAAAAAACAAAACGGATTCGGTAAATCCTTGTACGGTATTTCGAAGAACTAGCAATAATTCTGTACATGGAACGGATATGTAAATAATCTTTCTGGAACATTCACTTATTTCTTACGTAAATGAACGTTTCGATTTTTTATAACGTGAGTTAATTTGTCATGACAATGTCTGTACACATCATGATAAAAATAAATTCATATCATTTCATCGGAATATAGTACAATTTCTATTATTATTATTATTATTATTATTATTTTTGTAATCACTTCTAAGAGAATAACATCGTTAATTCGTAAATTTTTTTTTACCAATTTGAGATAGAGATCTATATTTTCATTGAAAACATACAAAAAATTAATTACATCTAAAAAATTCGACCATTTAAAGATGTGTTAACCGTTAAACTATATTTGTAGCAAAAGCTTAGAAATTTTAAACCATCATATGTTTTCGACATATAAATAGATTAATCTAGATTTGTCACATTTGATCTAGTCTAATCAATCATCTAGATTTGTTTATTTCAAATAATTTATTAGATAAATACTCTACTGATAGTTGATAGTTCTTAATTTAGTAATAGTAATTTAAAAAAAATTTATAGGTCTATATATCCTAAATATCGTATAAAAATAAATAATATTTTTTCAGTAATATTTTTATAATCAAATCGATTTATTCACAATCTCCAATTTATTTCGGTCTCAAATAGAATTTTATGACATTGAATGAGGAAAAATAAAATGAAATTACCTCATAAAAATGCAATTAATAATTAAAATAGACAAATTGTTTCCAATCTATAGTCATCAGACAACTAGAAGCCTGCAAGTTATTATTGATATTTTTTATACCTAAAAAAAGTTCTAATTAATGAATAGAAATCATGATAGAAAACTGAAAATATTATAAAATAATGATCGATCTATATGTAGTATTGTCATTTATTTGACAAAGAAAAAAACAAAAATTATTTATTATTTAGTAAAACCTATTTGATAAAATTTTTTAAAAGCATTGATTTCAAATTCCAACTAATTAATATAGAAAAATAATAATAAAAAGATTTCAATGCTGAAAAGAGTTGAGAATTATAACACTACTGGAGTAATATATAATTAAATTCTTAAATAAAGGCATATTGTAAATTAATATAAAAAATAATATAGAAAGTTTAATAAATAATTTTTGTGTTCGGCCTAGGAAATACTAGAACGTCTGACCAGCGTTAGGACGTTCCCGTTTTGACTAGGAAATTCTGGTATTTCCTGAATTCAGGTTTGTAACATATATAATAAAATTATTTTCACCTATATAAAGTTTCACTTATTAACCTTATTAATAAATTAGTTTGCGTTAGGCTTTTTTTACATCGACATCCTTATAAATAAATGTTGACATCCAGTGTTAGAGAGTTTACATAGCATTTGAAATAAATTATATTGATAAATTTAAAAATAATAAAATTATTTAAAAATATATATATATATTTTTTACAAATATTTAGTTGTTTAATGTATTAAAACAATATCTCAACTCATTTTGGTCTACAAATAAATCTCAGAAATGTATATTGTATATGCAAATAATATGAAACTAGATGAATGAACAATACAACTTCTTTTAGAATAAGTATTTTAATTTTTTTTTGTTAGATAATATTTATTATTGCTTTCAGCCAGAAAGGAAATTAAATAGAAAGCTGTTCAAAAGAATTATTTCAGAGAATTTTCATAAAATAAGTCTTTTGTCTTAATCACTTCCTACAAGTTTCTTTTTTCAGATAAGAATAGCAGAAAACAGTTTCTAATCATAAAAATGATTGAATCATGCAAATGCATTAGCTTTTCATCAAGAGGACTTGAGACTGAATCCAGGTCACATTTCTTGGAAAATTTATTTGAGGAGTCAGATTTAGACTATCAATTCCATCCTCTACAATTCAGTTGACCTTTTATAGATGCAATAAGACCTGAATTAGCCTTGCCATTTATTAATCAATACTGACTGGGAACTGGCATTAAAAAAAGTAGAAAATGCTTAAGTAAAATATATTCAATCTGAAACTAGTTTCTATAGAAATCTGCATTATTATTAATAACATCAACTTATTACAATACAATATTATCTATAAAGAGTAATCTTTATCTCAACAATGAAAACTATATTAAATTTTTGTGTATATGTAAAAAAATTGTTTCAGCTGATTATTATTTCATATATAATAAAGTTGGATAAGTTCTTTGGTTTATTTATCTATTTATCATTAAAATATGCTCAATTTATTATCACCCTGGTTTTTTTATACTTGAATCTACTTTTAATACATTTTATTGTTGACTTAAGCATGAAAATTTTTTGAGGTATAGGACACAGATTCATTGTTTGGCTCCTTGGGTATAAAGTTGTCTTTATACCCAAGGGGCCACACAATGAATCTGTCCCCTATACCTCAAAAAATTTTTTTGATACAGATTCATTGTTTGGCTCCTTGGGTATAAAGACAACTTTATACCCAAGGGGCCACACAATGAATCTGTCCCCTATACCTCAAAAAATTTTTTTGAGAAGTTGAATCTCATTTGTCAATCCTTGTGCTCTGTAGTCTGTCTGGTTGACTCTACCATAAATGTAGGAAACTTGTGATTGAGTTTTGAATGATTCATAAATGTGGAGAACTTGTGATTGAGTTTTGAACTTAGTAATCAGCCATTGGGAAGTGGCATTGAAAAAATAATTTTTCATTATGCTTATTTTTACTACAAACTTTTATATATAAATGAAATTATATAGCATTTGCAAATTTATTTAAATCTTTTGCATGTGTATACATTCAAACTTTAGGCTACAAACAGTTTAACAAAATTGCGAGAAAGAATAGTAAATAAATGAGTATAATATTGATATATTAAAATGTAGTAGCATCACTAGGGGATACAGTGGGCAAAGCCTGCACCTGGTTACATCATCATGGGGGTGATACCCAAAATTTTCAAGCATTACATTTTGTCATTTTGCAATTGTAAGCTCTTTTTAACCACTTACCAAGCCCCTAGATGTATGTACAGCTTTTAATGTTTAGACCAAATTGACAACTAGGTCCCAAATTAAAATAAAGCAAAATCTAAACTAGCTTACAGGACCTTAATATAAAATTAAAGATGCAGGAGTGTTTTCAGGTTGGACTGCCCCTCTTCAGCTGCACCCAATATTTTCAAATTTATGTTAAAAAATTACATTTTTGGTCAGTTTTGCAACTGTAAGCCAATGCATCTGGTTACATCATTGGGGGGTGACACCTAATATTTTCAAAACGTAGAGTAAAAAATTACATTTTTGTCAATTTTGCAACTGTAACAATCAAATATTTTATAAAAATGTTTGATTGTTAGAAAGCACAGATTTAAGAGTTATCAGGGATATCATTTATTGTTAGAACCTAAACATTAAAATAAAATAAAATCTAAACTAGCTTACAGGACTTTAACATAAAATTAAAGATGCAGGAGCTCTTTCAGTCTACTTTCTCTGTGCAGCTGAAGAAGGGTAGTCCAGCCCGAAAGCACTCCTGCATCTTTAATTTTATGTTAAGGTCCTGTAATCTACTTTAGATTTTGTTTTATTTTAATATTTAGGTTCTAACAATAAATGATATCCCTTACAAACTCTTAAATCTGTGCTTCCTAATGATCAAACATTTTTATAAAAATGTTTGATCGTTAGAAATTTTGCAACTGTAATAATTAAATATTTTTATAAAAACATTTGATCATTACAATTGCAAAAATGTAATTTTTTAACATACATTTGAAAACATTGGGTGTCACCCTACGATGATGTAACCAGGTGTGGGCTGTGCCCGCTGCATCTCCTAGTGATGCCACTACATTTTAATATATCACTATTATACTCGTTTATTCACTACTCTTTCTTGTTATTTTGTTAAATTGTTCATAGCCTAAAGTTTGAATGTATACACATGCAAAAAGTTTAAATGTATTTGCAAAAAGTTTAAATATATTTGCTAAAGGTTACTAAAGCTGTAGACATTCTGAAACTAATCAGAGTAAAGAAGAAATCTTAAGCACTAAGCAGAAATAAAACCTTTCACAAAGACATTTTGTTAAATTGTTCATAGTCTAAAGTTTGAATGTATACACATGCAAAAAGTTTAAATGTATTTACAAAAAGTTTAAATATATTTGCTAAAGGTTACTAAAGCTGTAGACATTCTGAAACTAATCAGAGTAAAGAAGAAATCTTAAGCACTAAGCAGAAATAAAACCTTTCACAAAGGAACATTTTCAACCATTCACAACTGGTCTATATTAGCTAATGTTAACTGCTATACAGAGAGCCAGGATATCCCAGCTTTCTGTATTGTCTCAGTTGTGAAGAAGACAAAAGGAGGTAAATCAACAGGAGTGGACCAAATACCAGTGGAGGTTTGGAGAAGCCTAGGAGAGCAGGGAGTGAATCTGCTGTGGGATTTAATGAAAAAGATTTGGACTCAGGAAAGGATACCAGATGAATGGAGAGAGATTTTGTTGGTACCAATTTACAAGGGAAAGGGTGTGTAGATATTATAGAGGAATAAAGTTGATGCCACATACATTAAAGATTTGGGAGAGGATTATAGAGAGAAGATTAAGAGAGGAAGTAAAAAAAATAAACAGTGTTTATTCAACATTATTATTGTATTTTTTGAATCTGTTGAATATTCTTAAGAACCTAATCACTTAACTTCAGAATATCCATTTATAGCATTGATCTATGAGATGAGAAATTGTGTTCCAAGTTATGACAGATCTGAATTATGAATGCGAATTTTGAATGGATTCCCATCCATTCAAAATAGTTTGTGCATCTCCTATGTACAGATTATTTATGTACATTAAAAAATTATCAATAAAGCATAGTTTCTTGGAGGAATTTATACAAAATTTTCTCTTTCTGGATTCAAATTACAAGTATTCCTTGACTCATATATATTCTCTCATACACACATTCCCTGACTCATATATATTCAATTATTCATGCTTTGTTTTAAGTTTATATATTGAGTAATTTCTGGATTCTTTCAATGAAATTGAGGATGGTTGGTAATTCAAAAAAGCTTTTAATTTTTTCTATATCACAACTGGTTCTTTGTAAGTTGGTTTGCTGAAATAAATAAGATTAATTCAAATAACAAAGATCAAGTCTAAAGATTCAAAATATTAATCATGGCTTTGAAATATCAGTTTTATGTTATAAAGTTTTAGTAAATGTCTTAAATATTAAAAAATAGTAAATTTAATTTTTAATAAGTATTTTTTAATAATAAAAAATAGTAAATTTTGATGGCATCAGTGGCATTACTAGGGGAGGTGCAGTCTGCACCGAGTGACACCCAATGTTTTCAAACAATTATTAAAAAATTACAGTAAAAAATAGTAAATTTTGATGGCATCAGAGGCATTACTATGGGGACATGGGAGGTGCAGTCTGCACCGAGTGACACCCAATGTTTTCAAACAATTATTAAAAAATTACATTTTTTCCAATTTTACAACTGTAAGCCCTTTTTAATATGCTTACAACCAAGTACATTTTAAATATATGCAAGCTATTTGTGTAAATGGACCACACCTGTTTAAAATCCATGAATCAGAATTCAAATAAATATAAAGTAGTGACGCCATTGATAATATGTAAAATATTGCAGATTATTCATTATTCATTCACATTTCAATTTAAAATCAGATTTGTAGAGAGATTATTTCATATTTTATTTACGTTAAAGACAAAATATACAACAAGAAACTCAATTATAGATTTATACTTACACTTTAAAGTGAAAAACAGTTTTTCTTCTTGCATAAATGCTTTTTATTAAGCATTTTTCCTAAACTTTATTTTAAAGTAACATTTTACATTCAAAGACATTTTACAAGATTATTTTCCTATTGGTATTTCACAAAATATTCTGGACAGATGAGCAGTTTGATTGTGAATAATGCTAAAATTTATCTATTATTTTAACATATATGTCATTACAAGTAATTCAATATAGAAAGAAATTTTACTTCTTATTAGCCAGTTTCCTTGAACTATTCAGGCATATAATTTTTTCATATAATATACAGATATTTCTTGATTTGTGTATATACACCTTCCATAAATCCTAACTTTTGTAAAAAATTTTCCAAAATTTTTCTTTTTTTTGATGTATAAAGCATAAATTTTTATACTTGTAAGCTACAAGACCAAACATGTTGATTTACAACACTTAAAAGTCTTGCTACTTGATTTATTTTTTATGTACAGTTGAGTCTCTGTAGTCTGACACTCTGTGAACCATAGTGCCACTCACATGAAATTTTCATGTCATAACTTGTTGATGTGCAAGAAAGAAAAACTGATGTAAACAAATTGTCAATCGCTATTCGTTCATTGCTGAGGCTTATACTCGGAATAATTTATAAGTTCAGTACACTGATTACTGTAAAATAGTGTTTTTACTGTATCAGTGTTTGTTATTTATCTTTATATAATGTCACAAATCGGAAAAAGTGAAAAACAAAAACACAAGACATTAACTGTAGTTGAAAAGGCAGAAATAATTAAGAAACTTGATTTGGGAGAAAAGTTTAGTAATTTGGCTTTGTTTTATGGTATTGGACGAGCCACCATTTAATAATCAGAGCATATTCGTTTGTGTAATTTCATTTTTTTCATTGAACACCCAATAATCCAACAAATCTCTGAAATCCGACAAACCCTGGAACCATATGTGTCAGATTAGGGAGACTCTACTGTATTGTTTGTCAATCTTAAGTATCATATTACTGGTATGATATCATTCCATGTACTGTTGTCTCCCTTTCAGTCAGAGAATATGTCATCATAATGTGATATAGCAGTAATCCACTAGCTCCAGTAGTGCTAGTTGCTTCAAAATTTGTTAAAAAATTATTTTATTTGCTTCCACAAAATTTAAGTTATGTAAAACCTTCAGTCCCAATTTTTTGCATAAGTTGAGGAACACTTTTATATGGATGATCAGATCTACTGTTATGTCATAGTGACATGGCCATCATAATGTATTTGTGGCTTCATTCATTGCTGCATCATAATATCATTGCAATGATGTCATGTGTCTGATGATGTTAAAATAGAAGCTCCATGGTGGATGTAACAATGACACAACAATGGTATTGCATGTCTGATGATGCCATTTTTGGAATATCCCAAATGATCAATTATTATTAACTTAATAATAACATTGCATATCCAATGGTATCTTTTTTTGGGATCTTATGACCATCTCAGAATTATTATTGGAATCTTAATAGTATTTTAATTTTAAATCTTCCTTGGCAAGTGAAGGATTCCATAATATTCAAATTTGAACAAAAATCTGAAGAGTTAAATACATTTTCATCACAACCCCAAAAAAAACAGCCAATTCCTTAGCTAATTTTGATTATATTAGGCATTGCAATATCCACAATCATCTTGGACATTCTGTTAAATTTTCACAACTCTATATCTCATTTTGTGCAGACTTATGGTTGCTATAGATAAGCCATGGACAAAAAAAAATATGTGACAATAAGAAAATACGATTGCCATGTTCTTTTATTGTTACATTTTTTTCTTTGAATCTATCTTATTATTATATCATATGAATAATAGATGAAATACAATCTTGCTATATATTGTATCTATATTTTCTTTTGAATATTTTCTAATTTTTGAATTCAATATATGTTTAATTTTTCAATTATTAAAGAAAGTTTTTACAAAAAATCTACAATATATTTATAAAAATATTATTTTTTAATTGAATTATTTCTTTTAATTCTGTAAGGATAACAATTGTTTTCTTTTTTATAAATCAAATTCAACAAAAAATTCTATTTTTAACTATCTTTTATCTTCATAATTTTAACTACCAATAAATATATAAATAAATAAATTATAACAAATAAAGAGGATGAAAATATTAATTTTTATTCTAATTTTTTTTATATTCTACTTTCAATTTTGCAATTAAACTAGCAAGAAAGCAACTCTGTCTTATGACAAATATTAAAAAATAAATTAATAAAATAATTCATATTTATTAAAAATTTTAAACAGATTTCATTAATATAGCAATTTAATTTTCCCTATTAATATTTTTAAATAAACTTATTTGATTAAGAATCAATATTTTTTATTTAATAAGAATAAATGTGAATTAAATTTTAATCTATGTTTCCTTTTTCATATTTTGTATTTTAAAATTTAAATAATGATCCAAATATCTAAACACTAACTGACTGATTAGCTATATGATAATGTCTCTTATCTGAAGGATCAAAGATCGATTAATTCTAGATGTAACTCTTAGAATTTTTTGTGGAGTCTGTGTGTGATCTCTTGATCTCCATCTTTCACATATCCATTAACCCCATCACAAATTGTTCATGATGGGTTTGAACAGGGCTGTGCCAAGCATTATAAGTGCTCTCATGCAAACATAAATTTTGTACTTTTTAAATAATAATAAAAATTGAAAATGACACCATATATGAAAATATGCACATGTTTCTATAAAATAATGTTTATTAAATGATTTGATGCAAATTTATTACCTAAAAATATGCCACTTGTAAAAATTGATAACAGAAAAATAGGCTATTGCTGCTTCTTGTTCACTTCATGAATTATTTTTTTGGTCATACATTGTATATATATTATTTATCACACTTATATTTCTGAAATTCAATGAAAATTTAAAAATTTTCTGATTGATCTCATCTTATATCAGAATTATTTTTATATTAAGAACTTTCAATAGTTTATTTCAGATATGGGGTACAGTAGTAACTGTGTCACAACCTACAACATAGAACTACATCAACTGTAATTCACAGAATACTTCAATGACATAGAACTAGTGAGATAGTGCCATGAAATAGTGACAATACTGCAGTAATTATATAAGTTTAATAATTATTATATTGTTTTTATATTTTTTATAAAGCTGATTAAAATAAAATTTTGTTGTTAATAAATCTTTTGTAATATTTCGTGAAATTTGATTTATTTTGTATTAAAAGGTAATGAAGTAAGAAGAAAGCTAACTTTAGCAGACTTTATTAACTTTTAAATAATATAGTTATTTTTTGTTTTAATCAAAACAAAGTTAAATATTATGCTAAAAAATTTTATAAAACATTTTTCCATAAAATATTGCACCAAGCTGAATCTGAATACAGATATTTAATTTATGTTATTTTATTAATTCTATAGATCTTCATAATTTCAGCTTCATTATTTACATCTTCATTATTTAAGCTTATCTTTAGCAGATAACATTTCTCTTTGAACATAAAGATTGTATTTAAATCTGTCTACAATAATATTTCAAAAGTATACAGAAAAATCTGAAAATTTTTCCATTTTTGGTCTTTGGCACAAGTAAAAAAGATAACAATCATTGTACAACATGTAAATGTTCAATAAATGTTTTAAAAGGTTATATAATCTAAGTATTGGCTTTTAATTTCTTAAAATAAGATTTTATGGAAATTGCCATAGTTGCATAATGAAGGGCATTAATGTCACCCTTCAATTTTCTTTTCTCACTTTTTGGGATGAAATTTTCTTCCATTAGTTTCTTGATTTCTTTCAAATTCCTTGCATTTGCATGAATGATTCTTCTATATCTGTCATAGATTTCAGTTTTTTATTTCATTTTAAAGTTTGAGAAAAGCTCTAGAAAGATATAAGGTGAGATGGGGTAAATGTAACAATATGCATTTTAGTATTAACTCTTGCTCAAAAGATGGTAGCACATACATGAAATAAAAGGTAAAATTGACCTTTTAAATTCTGCACCAGACATAACCTACTATCCAGTACCAATTAGTTACTAACAGTGACATAATGTGCAGTTAGGGTTGCCAACTCTGTTGCGCTGCAATAAAGGACACTTCGAAATATACCGGTATTTATATAATTTTTTTTTATTATTTTAAATTATTGGAATACAATTGTACAATTAATATTTATATGAAAGAACAACTTCTTAAAACTTTATAAAACAATCGAAAAAGTTTTACTTTAGTAATTTAGGTAATAATTTGTCAACAAAAATAATAATTTGTCAACTCATTAAACATAAAAGAAGCATTATAAGAATAATAAATAGAAATTAATAATAATAATAAGTTTCAATAAAAAAATATTAATTCAAAAATGTAGCAAAACCAAAAAATTATTTGAAACTTTTAAAACTAAAGCTAGTGTAAAAATTTTTATTTTTTAAAATTATATTTATACTGATTTTTGGCAGACTTAAGGAAATGTATATCAGTTTTTATTTTTTCTGCAAATTCTGAACAACTTTATTTCAAATTGAAATATATAAATAATTCATTTTTTATAAGTTCAACTGAACACCTATTTCGTTCATTTCTCCATTTATTTGACATGACACTAACTATGTTTTCATAGTATGCTGATGTTGCAGGAATTGAAAACACATACAAAGCTATTTTAAAAATATTCATACATTTATTATAATCAGCACTTTTTTAAATCATGTGCCATATGCTACTTGATGTTTTCAATTTTATAAACTGTTCAGAACTTTGAATAGAGTCAAAGTTTTTTTTGAATTAATGTTACTTCATCAAAAAATTCATCCATATTCAAATCCAACTTTTCCTTTAGTTTCAAATCTTCAACAACTTCAATAAATTTTTGGTATGCTGGAAATGAATTATTTACCAGACACAGAATTGACAATTTGCCAAATGTAGAATTTTCATCAAAGTTAAGTGGTCTTCTAAATAAGTAATTGCTGAAGAAAGAAAGAATTTAAAATCTTTGATAATTTTTTGAGATTCTGCATTATCCAATTTTTTCAAATATTGATGAACTTGAAAGATAAAAAATTCCTCATCATATCGAGATTTAAGCTTATTTCTTAAGCTGGTCAAAATATTGAATACATCTGCACCAGAAGTTTCATTCTTCTCTAGTTCTTCAACAACTAAGCTGAATATTGACATTAAATGTTGCGAGAACAGTAAATATATTTCTATGATTGGTGTAATTTCTATAGAATTATCATCAATTAACAGCAGTTTGAATAATTGTTTAGAATAATCAATTGGTCTGCTCAAGAAATAAGAACTTAAGGCTTTCCACGAAATTAAAATTCTTTTGATGCATGGCTTTAAAGAAAGCCACCTAGTAGGCACATGTCTGAGAATTTCACAGAATTCTATTTCTACAAATATGTGAAAAGTCTTAAATGTTTCACATCTCTTTGCCAAGATCGAAAAATGCCCATAGATTTTTAGGACAATATTTTCTATGTCCACATTCAAGTTTCCCATAGCAAATTTTGCTATATTATGTAGAATGTGAACATTGCAATTAGCTTTAACAACACCTTCATTTAATGTAAGGATGTTAGTATATAAGGAATACCTTATATATTAACATCTTTTTCCAGTCTAATTGCAAATTGTTCATAGTATTTTCAAACATTGGAACATTCCATCTGCATTTTCATCTGGATTCTCAAAAAAGTCGATTATATAATTCACTGTACCGAATTCCATATTAAAATATTGAATGCATACTGGAAATATTTTCATGTTTTTTGTATTTGAAGCATGAATTTGAAGACAAAAATATAGAGGTGGATCATGATTTTTCAATTTGTTCAAAATTACTGTACTTCTAATGCCTTTTTACTAAGGACATTTGTAACAATTACTTTAGATTTTGTTTTACTGCAAGATATTTTTGCAGCTACTTTAGAATCTTGGTAAATTTTTGAATTTAATTTAATACTGCAATCAAGCGAGTTATAGAAATGATTGTGTTTAATTGCATGGTATATTTGAGCTATTTCAGAAGCAACTATTATATCTTCTTCTTTAGAATTTGTTTTTACAATAAACTTATCAATTAAAGAACCGGTGCTAACACACTGCTTTTATTTTTATGACAATCCAAATGTTTATACTGTCTTATTACTAACACACCCATATATCCAAATTTAAAAACAGTTTGATAGATAGTACACTTTGCTTCTTGTGGATTAGTAGTTGATGCCAACCACTTATAATCTTTTTCCTAATTTTGTTATACAAACATAATCACTTGGTCTTTTTTCTTAATCAATTCCACAATTTATTTATAGGTATAATAGCATTTAAAAAAATTGAGATGGGTTGAATACAAAAAGTATGATTATAATGATTTACCAAAAAAATATTAATTTAAAAGAAAAATTATTATTTACAGCTAGGCACATTAAAAACTCTAGAATAAATAAAACAAATGCAAACCAAGCATGTTCTACACAAAGACTGAGAGGGAAGATGAAGTGACAATTAAGAAGTGCTGCCAATTGTTCAAATTACAATGCTAAATCATCTAAATGTCATCATTTAGCCACAAGAAATTTTTAATTTCGAAATAAAGGACATTTGTCATTTTTTCTAAATTCAAAAAAGGACAAGGACAAGAAAGCTATTTTAAAGGACTGTCCTTTCCAAGGATAGTTGGCAACCCTATGTGCAGTTCTATGTTGTAGTGCAATTTGTAATTGGAACCTTGTGTGAAAAGTATTCATTTTTGTGATCCCTAAACATTTTTACAAATAAGTAAAACTTTACAACTGTTCATTTGGGTTTAAATATATACCTAAAACACAGTTTATATTGAATTATTTTTTAAGATCACCATTGTTGAATATGTTACATTTGCTTCAGAAGAAAATATCTTTGGGGTAACTGTAACAGATGTTATTACATTTGTCCCCATTGCTGTAAAATTTGTTTTAAGATTTTAGTGTTTATTGCTTGATATTTATTTCAGGTGCCATGGTCAGGAACTATGTGAAAAAACCAAAGGCCCACAATATGATAAAAATACTCTAAATATGAAAAATACTCTAGATGAGGTGAAATTGGACTGTATGACAGCCTTTAAAGCAAAACTTTGACATTGCATTATCATTGTACTTCCACAGTTATATTTTCAGAACCTCAACATCATTTAACATTGGTCCCATAATGAGTCTTCAACATCAAATCATTATTCTACTCCTATAGCTATAGTTTCAGTGTTTGTACTATTTACATCAATTTATTTGATTACCTTTAAGTACCCAAGGAGATACTCAAATTGGATTATGTGTTATTTGCAGAATTTTTTTCATTGTGTATTTTACTTACTTATTTATAATAAACAATGAAACATATCCTTCAGAGTTTTATTAAAATCTTACTTGATTGAAAATTCAACCCTTCTGACCTTAATTTGTTCAAAAGTTCATAAATCTTTTAATTTTGATGCAATTTAGTTCAACTTTGATCATTTTTTATATAATGAACAGATCTTTTACATTTGAAGTATATTTCTATGTACTACAATATCTATGGCTCCTATTTAGCCATTGTTACATTTATTCCCTTTGTTGGGGCAAATTTAACATATTAGCAGAGTTTTAAAAAAATTCTATTGGAAAACAGCAGATTTAGTTTTTATCGTCTTCTCCCATAAATCAATGGCATAATAGCAAAGTTCTTTATGTATACTAAATCCATAGACATTCTGAAACTATAATAGCAAAGAGACTGACGAAGACCTGTTGAGAAAGGTCAAAAATGTTTCTTTCTGAAATAAAGATCTATTTTTGCATAGTGCTTAGTTTGTCTCTTTTCTTTATGTATATTTTACAAAATTTAATCTGTATATTTTATAATTTTTATAGATGTTAGATTGTCAACTATTTAAAAATTCATACATTTACCTCATCTTATCTTACATGCATATAGAGTATATACATATTAAGCATATACAGATATTTCCAGTTATGTCATAGGTCAGAGCAAAGCTATTAATGCTATTCAAAATGACTTAAACTGAAACCAATATTCCCATAAACACAATGTTAAAATGATATAATTGGTTCCAGATTAAAAATTTTGAAGAAAAAACAGATTCTTATTCTGTACATATGGAAAATTTACAAAAAATATTACACTTAATAAATCAAATGACAATTTAAGGAGAAAAGAGCATTCTCTCTTGAACTGTAGTTAAGACAACTGGATAATAACTAATATCTAAAAATAGCAATTGCAATAAACAAGTCTTCAGCCATTGCTTAAGGAAATCAAGCACTGAATCTTATGAGATAAATATTTCTTCTCTCTCAGAATTTCTTAAAGGAAGCAAGCATTCTCCTTATTCTTTGCCTTGTTGCTACTATTGATTGTTTATTCAAATCAATGTCCTGAAGAATCTCAATGCTACTTCAATGCTCGAAGCCCCCTCAATTTTCAAATTGTAATGATCTGATCTGCAGGCTCAAGTTAAAATCAGATACTTTCAAGCACACTTTTTTTCAAATTTCAACATCATCATTGAATTTGAGCTTTTCATCATGGGAGTACAACGCCTCGAAAATACTTCCAGAATCAATTTCTAAATCAAGTTTGTTTTCAATAATATTAGGGTTTCTTATCATCATTGAATTTGAGCTCTTCATCATGGGAGTACAACGCCTCAAAAATACTTCCAGAATCAATTTCTAAATCAAGTTTGTTTTCAATAATATTAGGGTTTCTTTATTGCTTAGGCAACCAAATGTCAAATGTCACTCATATTTAGAATTCAAATGTCAGTCTAAAAGTCAATGAACTGACATTTGACTTCTATGAGCAAAGAAGAAAATAATATGATGCAAAGAAATAAGAACAAAGAAGAAAAAGAGATACTTTCATCTAGATGCACTTCATTGTTTTGTTGGCAACTTTTATCCATGTCTATCATAGCTAAAGTTGCCACACATCTAGGATTAGCCTGGACTATCCTGAATTCCAAAAGTTGTCTGGGATTTTGTCCAGAACTTCAAATGTCCTGGATTTCAAATTTTCTTCACTCCAGTATTTATTGGCATTTATTTAAGTTGATTGGCTCTTTGAATTTATTGTATTAAGTAGGAATATAATATTTGTGTAGTCCACAGGGTCAAGTGTTGCACATGTGCAATAAGACTTGTTTTACAAGAAATCACAACAACCACTTGAAGCAGGATAAATACACTAATTTATTATTAAATATATATAATATGCACTAAATATACTAACAATATAATTGTTTTCCGGAAACGCTTTTGGTCTATTATGGCCCTCCTCAGCCGGTAATCTCAAGCGAGTACCGGCTGAGGAGGGCCATAATAAGCCGAAAGCGTTTCCGGAAAACAATTATATTGTTAGTATATGTAGTGCATATTATACCGTATATATCTAATAATAAATTAGTGTATTTATCCTGCTTCAAGTGCTTGTTGTGATTTCTACATATTATACCATATATATCTAATAATAAATTAGTGTATTTATCCTGCTTCAAGTGCTTGTTTATAATAAAATTTATTTATTCAGTGTGAATATAGTAAATTTATTGTGTGGTATCAGAAGCAGCAGAACTCAGTTATTTATAGTTAAGACTTGTTTTAGTTTGTTGTTATACCAATTGGCATTATCCAATAACCCATAAAAATTTAAACCCTAAATTTAAGTTAAACTTAAAATTACTAATAAAAGAAAGTACAAGTATGGATAATCCTAAATATTAATGATATAAATATTTAATGAGACAGAGTAACAAAACTCATCTGCATATAAAATTTAATGCAACTTTACTAGGCACACTCAATTTTATGACTGAATTAAAAAACATACTACTATTCTAAAAAAAATATTGTCTTCAGAGAAATACCAATAATATGAAAATCAAATGAAGGACAAAAAAAAACAGCTGATTATCCAGTCATTGCCAATGATTATCAAAATATGGATCCAGTCATAGTTGAAATTTAAGATTTCATTATTTAAAAATTGTTTCTTTAAATGTTATATATATACATAAAATATTTGAAATAATAATATATCCTGTATATTTTTCTCTGAGTAAAACAGTATGGTGTTTTTATATCACTAGATTGTCCTTGTATGTAACAAAATTAAGAGAATATGCACCTCATCTGGACAAGCATCCTGGATTAGTTGCAGAGAATTATGGTAAGTCTAATCATAGCCATCTGCACCTGCCCTAAAGTCAGGGAGCTCTTGGGCATACTTAACTATAAAATGAAGACTGATAGGAATTTTTGAACTTTTTTGAATTGTTTTTGTTATTAATATTTTTTACATGTAAGAATTTTTAAATACTGTATATTTTTGTGCATTACTTTCACATTGAATATTTGTTTTTAGATAATAAATTTTTCTAAAAATATATATATTAAGAGTTTTATTTAGTTTATTTCTATTTTCATATTTAATTTTGATATTTTAATTTTCATATTTTTTGTTTTAGAGAAGTGAGTTCTTAGAAAAAAATCAACATTTATAGCAGTCATTCTCAATGTGAAGTAGGACCTCCTAGGGATCATATCATATTTCTAAGAAGCCATATGGGCTAGATCTCTTCTAAAAAAAACTGGAAGTGTAGGACCCAGATCTTCTCAACCATTCAGTTGATTAGACAGAGAAGTAAAAAAACCAAAAGGAGAAGCAAAAAACCCTTAGGGATCATACCATATTTCTAAGAAGTGTGCTAGATCTCTTCTAAAAAAAACTGGAAGTGTAGAACCCAGATCTTATCAACCATTCAGTTGATTAGACAGAGAAGTAAAAAAACCAAAAGGAGAAGCAAAAAACCAAACTAATAGCAACTATACGAGGACTGACAGAAATATGGTAAATGAAACTTAGATGAGGACCACAAGGAAAACAGTTGAAAAACACTGACCTATAGCAGTGCATTTATGGAAAATATGCTGGTGACTTACAATAGCTTGATTAATGATAGCAATTTAGAAACCAATTAGATTGTCTATTCACATTTTAATTCTAAACGACATAAAATAAATACTGTAAATAGAATAGTTTTGCATATTTGTTTTGAAACTGTATATGTAATTTTTCGTATATTGTTTACTTTGAGTGAAAAAGATAAATATGATCTGTATTTATTTATACAAAATTTGACTCATTTTTAGAATACAGTACTGTATATTTATTCCAAAATGAGAAAAATTTTATAAATAAAGAAATTATATTAAAAGGCTATTTATAAAATAATATGACAATCAATTATTAGGCATTTAAAACTTCAAGGGATAATAATCAAACAGAACTTAATTCAGCTTAAAACCGTTGACTTTAATTAATTTAATTAAACTTCTTGACTTCTTCTTCGTTATGTAATATGAAGGTTTTAGCTAACGCTAACTTCTTGACTTTGACAGGATTTTAATGATTTAAATAATTTTGCACTAATATTAGCGCCATCTTTGAATTGATAAATAAAACAAAGAATAAAAAAAGATGGCGCTAACATTAATCCAAATTGCAGTAATTAAGTCGTTAAAATTCCATTTAAATCAAGTTTTTAGGTTGAATTAGGTTCTATTTAATCATTTCTTAATTTCTAGCAGTAAAATAATATGTTTAAAACAGAATTAGTGTAATTTTCTTTTTCATTATTCTATAAATTATTGGAAAATCATTTGTAATTAACATTTAAAATATTAATTAATAAAAATGAAATTGCAACAATTTAAACAACATAATTTGAATTATTATTATTTTTTTTTTTCAAAATTAGACAATATAATATAATATTATCTCTAGTATATATTATACAGTAATTAGTTTAATATAAATTATTCTAATATTGATAAAACTTTGTATCAGTTTTCCAAAAAATAACAAAAACTTGTTCCTAAAAATTTATGCTATAAGATTTGATATTTCTAAGAATTGTATATAATTACTAACTGTTAAATAGATATCTGAGAAATCTGCATTAAAATCTTATGATATAGACAGTAGAATACTTTGTATGTAATATTCTATATTAATTAAATAAAGGTCCGATGAATAAATTTCAGTTTATAATACAAATGTATATTTGACTCACTTATTTTCAATAAATATTTAATTCAGAAAAGAAATTTTATAAACATCAGTTCAGATATAGAATGTTTAATTTTAAAATACAATACTGTGTAAGTAATAACTTTATATTGTGTTTATTATGCTAATCATTTATCATAATATTTATTCTTTAGCGTACGAGGCGCCAATAATTATAATTGAGTACTCAAAACTTTTTATTTACCAACATTTAATACTGCAACAGAATTATTTTATTATTTTCCATTTTTTAAATGATATATTTTTCATCAATCTCCTAATATTCAAATTTACATATTTTTTGTGCATAATTTTATAATTAATTTAAAATTAAAGGAAATACAGTACTGTATTGTTTTCTTTCTTTAAGAAACATACCGTATTTTTAGTGATCATTGTAAGTTAAATATTTTTTGCAATATTTAGATTAGTCCATGCATCATTTTTAAATTGTCAGTTTGTTTGATAAGATGTATGAATATCAGATAAAAATCAAAAATATTGAAGATAAAAATCTACAGTTAAGATCTTGACCCAGTTTTGTCACTTCGAAAAAATATCGCGATACAATAATTTTTCTATCAGAATTATAAATTCACTGTGAAATAGTTCACAGATAAAAATAATTTTTAATCTGATAACAATTGCATTTAATTATTCTCATTATTATAAATACAAATGTAATTTTTAAGTATAAAAATTATCAAAACAAATTAGAAAAATTTTATCAGCAATTTACGAATCAATAGTCATTAATTATCCAATTTTTTATAGTGATAACATAGGTTAACATATATATTATTTTATCGCATTCAATTGTCTTAACATCTCTAATTTAAATAAAACAGCATCAATAAAGGTAGTTTATTAGCAATTTACTAAACAATAAAAATTATAGATTTTATTAAGATATGATTTAGTATCTCTTAAAATATATTTTACTTTTGTAATATAATTATGGCATAATTATTAACGCTTTTTATTTATATCATTGTACTTATATTTGTTACCGCTTTTTTTCTAATTTTTAAATTAATATGCTTAAGATGTAAGAAAATAAAATAAATTTCAAGCAAGAATAAAAAAACAATTTTTAACACAACTGATGAATATAAGCATTTATTGAAAATGTGCTTTAACAAAAATTATGCAATTTACAAGATATTAAACTTCCAGACATTCCAACTTACAATTATCTGTTGCAGATTCAGGATAGAAGCTAAGATTTCTATCTTGATTATTTTCTAGGGTCAACTTGTTTTCTGAAAAACCAGTTTCGACATCAAATAATACAATACAAAAAAATATTTTCCAAAATAAGTGAAAGACTTTTGCAGATTGATTCATTTTAAATAAACTTAATTAAACGTTTCCTCCATAATATTCTTGATTTGGTTCAAACATTAGCCGAAAACCATGACGTCTGAGATCGCCATAGCCACTGTTACAACAATAAACGGATCGATTCACTGACATTTCGTATGTGAATTTTTAGCTTGTGCCAATTTTGTAACTGCGTGTTATCTTTATTTTTTAAAAACATTTTAAAATGGATATTCTTTCTTAAAATTATAAAATGCAAAATTTCTTAAGCATTCTTCTCAAACAATTACTATAATTGCAATTTTTTTTTAATTTTAAAAAATTTATACGCCTATTTAAATCTCATTTAAAATATTGAATAACTGTTTAATTAAATTTTTAAATATAGGCTGGCTTAAATTATCATTTAAATATTCTTCCATTTATTGATGAAATTCCGAATATACTAACAATAGTTTAAAACTAGGTTAATTTCAATTCGTGATGATCCTATTTTTTATAAGAATAGCTACCACATTTATTTGATTTAAACTTATTTCTGTTACATATAATTCACAAATACTGTATTGTGCATAAAAACTGAGCTAAGAAAGCAGATACATGGATAGAATCTAGTACCGCAGTACCTGAATAGAGTTGCGCTAATGATATAAAATACAGTACATGGATCAATGAAATTTTTCTATATGCAATTAATCAAATTGTACATCGTTGTCCCACTTATATTCAAAATTTTTAAAACTAGAATCAAAATTATAACAAATACAAATGCAATTTAATAATAAAAAAGGCTACAGAAAATTATAAATTTTAATATAGTAATATTGAAAATTTGTTTACTCATAAATTTATTTTTCCCTAATATTGTCTAATAATGGCAAGTTTTTAGAAATACTGTAGTTACAGGCATGCATAATTGAATGATGTTGATTTGTATTTACAATGAGCAATTTTAATTAAATTTATTAATTAAACAAAAGTTCTCTCATTGTAAACACTGATATTTAGCTTGCTTACGCTTTAAATCGTTAATTTAATTAATAATTATAATATTAATACAATCTCCAATACACATATTTTCACTACACCTATAGTGCTGGTAAAGATATACACAATACATTATTGATGTTTAAAGAGCAAAAAATTAAATTTTTTTGTTAGAATTTATTATATAAATACACTGCATTTTCTTCTTTCTGGATCAATAATGAAGTATGTAATCAGAAATTATTCTCACTTTTATCTATTTATTACATTTCCATATGCATTGGCATGACGAAGTATAATAACTGTAAAGCATTTTGAATGAATTTGATAATTGTTTTTCACAATTCCTCAATTAAATGCAACAACTGTGTTGAATAAATTTTACATATAGGACCTAAATATACTTGAATGCAATTGTTTAACATTAGTGGCTCAAGGCATGGTATATTTTTGAAAATATCGTTAGGCATGTGTATCTCGGCATTCCTTCATGTTTCGAGAACTACTAAATTTGATATACTGCAATGAAATCGTGATTAGTAGATTTATTTTCAGTCAAAATACGAACCGGAAACATGTTATAATTTAAAGTAAGACAATTTTTTTTTTAATTTTGAAGCTACGTTGTTGAATTTTAGTAAAGTTTTAGAACTCAATTTATCATCGATATACATAGATGCAATTTATACAAAACAAAGAAAAATAAATTTATTTATAATATATATACTGTATATATTTAAAAATTCTAAGAATAAATATTTTAAAGATTTCTTTTTTAAAATTTAATATAATGAAGATAAATTGTTTACAAATAAACTAATAAAATTACATAGATTTCAGATAATTAAAGCTCAAACAAGTTATTTTTCTGTAATATAAAAAATATATAATAATTTTGTCGATAGATAGTGGAATGAGTCAAATTAGCTCATTGTACATCAATAGTATATAATACTGTAGTTTATTTTCTTTACAATACAGTCACAGATTTCTATATATATAGATGGCCTGCTCATTGTTTAAAAGTGAAACATTACTGGTGTCATTCGTTATTGGCTACTTCGACCAACACTACCTCTAGGTGGTGTTGCTTCGACACGACTTTTTAAAAGTTACGGATCCGTTATACGGCCTATGTGAGCGCGTAAACGGGAAAATACTGCACGGCATCGTGCCGGAAGAAATCGTACAGTGGAAACCGCGCCTTTCTCAAGAGAGATTGATGAAGAACATGAAGAGGAACTTCTGAAAGTTGTTAAAAAGTATAAACAGAATTTAATGTTATTTATCTATCTGTTTATGTTTCGTGTCTGATTTCAATTTATTAAATCAAATTATTAATAATATTAACTTAGTTTTTAGTATAAAGATAATACATCCATTGCAACAAATATTTAAAAATCAGTGACTAACATGATTATGCCAACATATTGCTCCTGCAGGCGAATTAAAAAATCATTTCTAGTTTCCATTCTATCTATGCTAAGCTCAAGGTCATCGCTCAAGGTTAAGCTGCAGTAAGAGGGGAGTGGAAACAATTTAAGCAGATTGTGCGCCGCGCATTTGCCGTTGATTATTTGCGCTAGCGCATTTTTTCGTCCGCGCGGAATAAGTGGAAACAGGCCTTAACGCTCGGACTCTTTCATAATTAATAGTACTAAACTACACCTTTACCAAGCGAATATAAACATACTATCAGGTTTTACTATTGGTTGAAAACTTGTACTTAATTGCATTAGAAAAATGTGTAAAATTGGGATTTTGCGGGCCCCCAGAAGTCGGGGCCCCGGGCGCGCGCCCGCCCGCCCACCGTTAAATCCGCCTCTGTTAGTATTTTCTATTTTCCGTTTTTTTGTAAGTTTAATTGTATTAAAAATTATTACACCATAATAATAATAATATATTTTTATGTATAAGAACTTTATTTATACAATTTAATACTGCAAAACAATTTAAGCTGAAAATATTTATAAAATTTACTTATGAAAATGAGCGGGCGTACTAATTTTTTATGAAAAAAAGGGACGCAGACACAAAGTTTGGAAACCACTGCTCTATAGGATTAAGATCAGGGGAGCATACTGGCCAACACATCCATTGTATACCTTGCTTCTAAAGGCCTGTTTCCACTTACTCCGCGCGGACGGAAAAATGCGCTAGCGCAAATAGTCAGCGGCAAATGCGCGGCGCACAATCTGCTTAAATTGTTTCCACTACCCTCTTACTGAGCTTAACCTTGAGCTTAGCATAGACAGAAATGGAAGCTAGAAACGATTTTTTAGTTCTCCTGCAGGGGCAATATCTTGGCATAATCATTGATTTCTAAATATTTAATTTTACTAGAACACTTAAGTTTCCACATCTGTTCATTGAAATTACAGATTTTTATATTCACTATGGTTCTTAGTGCTGTACAAGTGCAATTCCTGGCACTTGTACAGCACTGAGAACCATAGTGAATATAAAAATCTGTAATTTCAATGAACATATATGGAAACTTAGTGTTCCAGTAAAATTAATCATATAAATCACTTCTATTCATTATTATATTCTAATAAGTAAATATTTGTTGTAATGTTGTATTATCTTTATGCTAAAAAAGTAAATTATTATTATTAATAATTTCAATTTTATTAAATCGAATAAGTCATGAAACAAACAGAATTTAATGTTGTTTATCTATCAGTACTTTTTAACAACTTTCAGAAGTTCTCTTTATACTCCTCAGCAATCAATTATTTCTGTTACAGTTTGTAAAAAAATAATTTCAGTACCAAATCCACAGAAACGATGGAAAAAATATTATTATTTGCTTCCTTCAGTTATAAAAGCTTCTTTTTTTTGTCTAGTAATGTATTCCCAACGATCTATATATCGATATGTATTCCACATGTGCGTAAGCAGAAAGCAGAAATATCTACTACTGCTAGATGACAGCGTAAAGCGGACGGCGCACTATTTGCCTGCGCAGATTCATGTTTCCAGAAGTGCGCTATACGCCACGCACAGCGCATTCAGTGGAAACAGATCTTAAGAGATACTCATCCACTATTCGTGCTCTGTGTGGCAGGCGTGATCATTATTAGAAGAAAGAAGTGAAGAAAATGATTAGAAGAAAGTGTGGACCCTACCCTGTCTGCATAAGGGAACATAGGGATCAAGAACTTCATCCCAATAGATCACTGCCACCTGAAAACACATGGAGATCTGTGCATCCACCCAAGGAAAAGCCAAATCCACACTATCACACCTCAACCATAAAAAGCATGGTGCTTAACAGTGTTAATGGCATGGTATCTGCCTAGCCTCTTTCCACATCCTCAGTTGTCTGTTGTTTGATTCCAGGGAAAAACGAGACTCATCTGTAAACAGGACATTGTTCCATTGATCTTTGATCCAGAAACATGCTCAACATTTCACTATAATCAATTACACCTGTGCCTAAACTGAAATGGCACATGCATTATTAATCATCGTGCATAGAAGCTTTGTCTATGAAGCCTTTGATGCACAGTACTTGTTGATATAGGCCTTTCTATGGCTGCAGTAAAGCGTGTCCATAAATGCTGTTGCTCGATGGTTGTATCTAATCAGTAAACACAAATGAAACATACCAATTTCATGATGGATTAACAGCCTGTAGTCTGCCAACAACTTGCCATCATATTGCATCACCAGACGTCTTTTCTATAGCATAATGATGAAAATGTCTATCTCTGATTATATTTGAACTGTTCTCACTTGCAATGATAATCAACAAAGGAAAAACTCTATCCAGTTTCCTCATTTGCAGTTTTTGGACTAGCCTAATCATTATATTGTAAATTTCAGTATTCTAATGCAACACCACGCAATTTCAGGGAAAAATACCCATTGATTATAGCTATATTCAAATTTTCATTTCGTGCTTAACTTTTGGAGGATAGTGTATTAATAGAACTGACTGCAAATTAATGTCTAGAAATATTTAAAATAAGCTTTACTTGATAGATATTATTTAAATATTTTTGTATAAATAATTAATCTTTATTATTATTCAGTTAATGGTAGATGATACTGCCAAGTCTATAAATGTAAAATTTAGTGAGGGGGGATCCTATTAGAAGTGTGGCAACCACTAATAGAAAAAAAATGGTGCACTAATTATCTCTCCATCAAATTTTATACTTTAATGACAGTGCAAAGTTTGTCTTTTTATAGTTAAATTGAGTATGTGTTTGTGTGTATGTGCACAGGTTTATAGTGTACAATTCTTTTGTGAATGGGTCAGAAGAGTCACTCTCGCACATTATAAGAGATAATTAGTGCACCATTTTTTTTCTATTAGTGGTTGCCACACTTCTAATAGGATCCCCCCTCTCCCTCTCCTTTCGTTTCTTCCTATACTGTTCTTAATTTGTCCTTCCTTTTTCAGAGGATTATTGAACACAAACACATTAAATTCTGACATAAAATCAACATTCTCTTTATAATCAGTTTTAATTCTTTTTTGTTAATTGCAATCTGTTTATTAAGTAATGTTGATTTTATGTCAGAATTTATTCTCTTTATAATCAGTTTTAATTCTTTTTTGTTAATTGCAATCTGTTTATTAATCCCAGCCATATCTATTTGTCCTTTTGAAACTATGAAATAATTTTTGTATAGTTTCATGTGTGACCAAAATGTCTTATATGCACTTTATGACCAAATGCCTTACCAATTGCACTTTAAAAATCTTTAAATATTTATTTTTTCATCATTAAATTATTTATTCTTCAATAATAATGACAATAATTTTCTTATGAAATTCTTCATTAACCAATTTCAGATCCAAAAAAAAAAGATTCACCACTAAATTTTACATTTATAGACTTGGCAGTATCATCTACCATTAACTGAATAATAATAATTATTTATACCCTTTTTCAGAGGATTATTGAACACAAACACATTCATTATTGAAAAGATTATTATATAACTTAAATGCACAAAAACAGACTTAATATAGTTTTTGTGCATTTATGTGCTGTTTTGTAAAGTAATGCAAGTGAAGAAGGCTTAAAACATGGAAAACATTTGTACACATATTTTAACAACATTAAAAATTATTTTTCATATGTAGGAATTTGATAGTAGTAGTAATAGTAGTTTTATTGGAGACTTTGTATAATATGACTTAACTCTTATTTGTATGGTATCTAGATGGTAGATTAAATAATAACACACAAATACAAATTTCTAATATTTAATACATTTATTAAAAAAAAATTAATTTGTTGCACTTTTAAAAATGACATGTACACAAACAATGTGCAATTCTTACACAAATTACAAAACCAAACACACATCATATAGATTAAACTTTGAAATTAATATTTGTACAAAAGAACACAGTAAGAACATGAAATAGAATTGATTATAACATGATCCATGCTGTGATTATTTTTGAGAATGTGGTCCCCTTTACATAAATGGGGAAGACTAGATGAAGAAATGTAATAGAAAGAACAAAAAATAATATATTATTCTATATATTTATAATTACAATATTTACAAAAACTGCAGAGTCCTCATCAGGAAAACTCTTTCTGATAAAATTAAAAAAGAGAAATATATAATTTTTGATCAGCTCAAATTTTATTATTATTTTTTAATTTAATGGTTTATAAATTTTTCTTGATTTTCATGCTAACAGCTAGTTTCTACAATTTTTTCAATTATTATAAATATTTATTTTCTGTACAAATAATACAAATTCTGTACAAGTGCAGTATTTGGAGATAAAAATTGCCAATTATTACAAAAATTCATTTTCACTTTTGGAATAAATTTTATAAATTTTTAATAAGTTTTGTTTCAATTAGTATTTCATAAAGAAGAAAATTATATATTTACGAACAATTTCCTATATAAATAACAATTATACTATAGGAGAAATGGCAGTGAAAAATCTAAGATTTGTTTTTCCAAATATATCAGAGGACAAGCAGTCTGATAAAAGGCAATATTAAGAAGCAAGAATCTGATAAAATATTTTTCTCCCGAATAAAAAGACCAGCAAGACTTACCCTGTTTATGTTTTGAGAAGTTATTTTTTACATGCTTTTTATTCTAAACATTACACAGAGATTGTCTACCATAAGTTAAATAATTTATCTAACTTTGAAGGAGAAAAAAACAATATTAAAGAAAAATTCTGAATAATAATAATTAAATTTATAGATAAAATTTATACAATTTTATAGCAAGATAGAATTTTCTTCACTATAAATAATTCTCATCACAGTACAAAAGTTGGCAGCAAATTTAAAGGATGTTTAGAAAGTTAGTTGTATGTAGTAAAATCTGGTCAAAATTGCACATTAATATCTCCTATTTGCAAAAAATATTTGTACAAGCTGCCTTTATAAAAGCATTAATACTATCTTATGGTGTTGAGAAAATAAAAAAATCATCTCTATACATTTTTGGCATTGGATATGTGCTGGTATGGTAAATGTACTTCTCAAGTTTCCCTTTCTCCAGAATGCTAAACTTTTTGGCCACATCTAATGATATACTTTATATAATGCTAGCAGGCAACTTATCAAATACTTCTGAAGATTTCTGAGAAAGACTTCCTCTTCTTTTAGGCATGGTGTTAGAAGTATGAAGAATGTTATCTGGACATCCATTGTTTCTCAATAAATCTTGTATTTCTTGAGATCCTGCATTCTTTGCATAGACCAAAGCAGTCCTACCATCAGAATCTATAGCTTTCACATTAGCATTATACTGTTGAAAGATAGAATATTCTGAGATTTTCTTTAAAAATAATCATAGTGTTAAATACATTGATTAAATAAAAATAATATACAAAAATTCCTCATAAAACTTGAAATATTTTTATAATGAACATTAATAATTTAAACTTAATTAAAACTGAGTTAAAATAAATACTTTTTTAGATATTGATACTTTCTACAAATAAATAAATCAAATGCAAACAAAAATATTTATAATTTAATAAAATATTTGAAAGCATTGAAAAATCTAATTAAACAGATTATTATGGATTAACTAATTTTTCAATACAATGAAATTTAAATGTAATAAGAACAAATTATTTAATGATCAAAATTACTCTAACTATAATATTTGTAATTTATCAAACAGATAATCATAGCCAGCAGTGCTCGAAATAATTTAAAAAAATCCAGTGGCTAGGAAAAATTTCTGATCACCAACCCCCCTTCCCAAAAGAAGAAACACTTTGCATAACACTTCACCAGCAAATACATTTTTCACAACACGATCGGGAAGTACCACGTGTTATGCGAGTTGTGCATTTCACAACAATCACGTCGAAAGTATCACGCCACATATACATTCAAACATTAATTTCAGGCAGCAAAATAAATACCCGTCATTTCAATAAACAGCTACTACACCATTTGCTAAAACATTTCAGAAGTTTGCAAAATTCTCCATAACCACACGTAATCAGCACAAAACAACACCAACGGCAAACGATCTTTTTTCTTCTTCCTTTATCTTTCCGAAAATTATTGAAATCAATCGAAGCACAAATGTAGGAGATTAAAAACTAATTTATTTAGAAAATGTTTTCGGCTATTTGATAACTTTCCAAAAATTACCTGCTATAACAAGTGACAACCAAAATGCACCTTGCAAATCTCGCTGGGGTACGACAGTATTAAAAATCCCTGCGGAATTTCGATCACCCCTTTAACTTACCCCCAAAATAAAGGTTCCTAGTTCATTGGTGAAGGTCCCATAAGGAGCAAAAGCCCCGTTCTCAAGTTATGGGTCTCCAAATTTGGGACTCGAAATCACGTTTCTACGATTTTCTGCAAAACTTTTAAAAATATCCAATTATCTATAAAACGATTTTAGATGTATCATATCATTCTGAATCAAATGCAATCAATTTAAATTAGCTACGACTTATCTTTAGGAAATTACATAATTTTTTTTTTATGACGATATACCGTTCCAAAGTTTAGTGGAATTCTCAAATATTTAAATGTTTTATTGTTTTGTATGTAAGACATCATATTAATTAAATTACATTCATTCATTTTTCCACACTGAATAATAATAAAGCAAATATAGAACTTGGATCATCATCTTTGTAGGTCAATTGAAAGGGTTAAATATGAACAGTATATATCCTTCATTAAACTTCAAGTAAAAATGTGTATAGAATGCCAATTCATTAAAAGTAAAATCCACTTGGATTTTACTTTTCTTAATAAGTTATTCTGGATTTAAACTATTTCAGTTTTATTTTAATCAAATAACTGAATGCAGTACCATAAGTAAAAGCAGTTTTCTTTCAAACAAATCAAGTCCACACAACACCTGTTTATTTTTCACATTTCATTGGTTCACAGCTTTACATCATGAATTGTCCTAATTAATGTATTGTATAGTTAATATCTATGACCTTTTTTTTATCTGCATAGAATATGTAGATAAAAATCTATGTAGCCACAGGCCCTCTTGGCAAACCTGGGCAGACAGACTAGGTTTGCCAAGAGGTTTATCCCCTGTTAGTTTGTTGTTAATATATGATTATTATCTGACTTGAGCCAAGTCTATCTGCCCAGGTTTGCCAAGAGGGCCCGTGGCTACATAGATAGCCTGCCTGGGAGTGCTAGTTTCGGCCTAGTCTAGTAAGTTTCCATAGCAATCATTACTTAAGCTTCCCGAAATGGAATTCCGCCATAGGTCGCCATGGTCTAACTGGTTAAGGCATTGGGGTGTTAACCCAAAGATCCCGGTTCGATTCCGGCGCGGTGGCGAAATTTTATTTCGGGAAAGTAAATTTGAAAATTATAGTTTAATCATTACTTACTATACTCCGTCTCACTCTCAACTGATAGTGACGTCAGAAAAGATGTCATTAACCGGCGAAGTGCTAAAAAATGCTAAAAACGTACCACTCCGCTGCCGGTGTTGACGTTGTCGTCGCACCATAGCTTTGATTCAAAAAATAATCATTATAATAAATGTAATTTAAACTTTATCCGCCAGGGGAAGTTTGGCTAGTTCGTTTGGTTAATTCGTAAATTGGTTTATCCCCTGTTAGTTTGTTGTTAATATATGATTTTGAGAAAACACAATCACTAGCTGCATGGTCAAGAGGTCATTTATCATATTGATGAATCTGGGTTAAATTCCAGTCTCTTGTGTAGTTTTTCATAAAGAATATATCTCCAGCCAAGCTCAATGAACATGGGCCCATCCTTTAACTTAACAGCAAGTCACCAAAGATATGGACAGTCTGTGCAGGCTCTAAGTGGCTGTTGTCAAAAGTATTCATTAGTGACTTAATTCAAACTAACCTAACTAAGTTTCTAGTAAATATAAGCAATTATTTTTTAATACCACTTCCTAATCTGAACTATTACATAATGTTATCCATTCCAGACCCAACTATAAACTACATACATCTGTGTAGGGTCAGTAAATGAATCAATGCCCGGATTGGATCCATCAAAAATTTTTTATTTCAATCATTTAGAATGGAGTTGAAGGTCGAGATTGAACACCTAAAAAATATGGAAATATGAGACCTGAAATTAAATACAAATAATAGCAGTGAATCAACTGATGGCTGAGTTGTTACCAGGATGAACACACTTCCATCCTGGTGACAATTCAGCCATTCATTCATTTGGCCACCATTATTGCAAAATCATTGATGAAGCAAGTACAGATTTTCATTGTAAATAATTAGTCCTAAGTACAGATCATCGTAACTCAAACTGTTAAGTCAGGGACTTCCTATATTTAGGTGAAATAAACAATTCTTTGAGAAATTGCATTTATTATCAATAAAAATCTATTTTCTCTTAACTTCTTAAAAATTTCAAAAAATTAAATTTAAATAAATTTTTTATTGCCAAATGGTTTTGTATAGACAAAAATTGAAACAATATGATGCCATTTTTCTAAAACACTACCACCTGTTTAGTACATCACAAATGCTAAATTTTATTTATAGAATAACAAAATTTTTATGTATTCATTCCCATGATTCTAACATCAAATATAAGAAAATATTCCTTATCTGGAAATATCCATGGCCAAGCAAATTCTTTGTTGGTAGATTAAAGATTAAATTATATTAAATAAAATAATTAGAATTAATTGTCTACAATAATTAATATATCTTTTCTGTAATAAAACTAGGTAGCGCTGAAGATGGCGGTTAGCCGAAAGTACTTTGCAAAGTAAATTAAAAAGTTTTTACTGTGTCTACTACTAAAAAGTGCTTGTGAGTTTATTGTGTAATAAAACTTCTTGGACATTTTCTTTAACTAAATCATAAATTATTCAGAAAAACTAACTGAATCATTTTGGAATCACTCAGATTAATGATACTCTACTGTATATTATACATAGCATTATATCAGCGCTTCTCAAACTTTTTCATTTGGCGATCCCTTTTACCTGAGCAAATATTTTCGCGATCCTGGGTGTAGAGCAGGGGTGGGCAATTATTTTCTGCTGCAGACCAGATAAACAAACAATCTTCAGGCTGAAGCAGGCCGTATGAAAATTGAAAAGTACCTAAGGGCGAATTTAACCTATGGAGCCATAATTATGTAATGAAATTATTGATGATAACATTAGCTACTTCATTAACAATTAATAAAAACTACTTTGACATAAAATGACTATTCATGTTCAAGCAAGATTGATTTTTGCACAAACATATTCCTCTCACCATCACAAGGGACAAGAATAATGGTTGCACCAATTTATCTTCACACGTTCTTGTCAATCTTATTATCGTGTGTAGCCACTTTTGTGATACTTACACAAAGAATATATTCATGTCAATATTATTTTAAAAATATATTTTACTTGTGTTATTTTTTTAGTTTTTGTTTATATGCAACAAATTCAAATGCATCCATAGAAACTATTTTTTCATTAGAAACATTAGAAAATAATTTGTCTTAAGAATTAATAAATTCAGATAATTTTCTTTAAAAACATAAGTATTTTATCAAACTGATTGATTGCTAATAACCTATTATATCAGAATGTTACCAAAATACTAGGTAACATAATTACGTAATTAATTTTGTAAAAACAAACAAATAATAATATCAAAATTTGGAGTAACTCAATAGTGTACATGTACACTAGCAACAACATCCATTATTTTACACTACAAAGTATCCATTATTTTATTTTTTTCTTTTTGATTCGAATTTTACAAATGTGGCCCTAGAAACTTAATATGTTCTAGTTTATGCGGCAGGCCGTATAAGATGCCTTTGCGGGCCGCCTTTTGCCCACCCCTGGTATAGAGGTATATGAACTGGGAGTACGAATTAAAATATTGGCTAAAATTTCTGCGACCTCCAAATTTAGTTACATGACCCCATATGGGGTCGTGACCCACACTTTGAGAAGCACTGCATTATATGATGATAGTTGAAACCTTATTTTATATCCTAAATAGATAATTTAGCTATTTTGTAAGTAATTATTTATATAAATTGAACTTGAGTAACATTTCCAGAAATGTAAAATCATTGGAAGAAATTCATACTGCTTTCTTTAAGTACGTAACTAATCAAAGAGTTAACCATAGTACTAGTTAGAAGTCCAAAAAACTCTCAATTTTACACTAGAGTAATGTTTTCGGCTATGACCAAGCCATCATCAACTCAAACTCACAAACCAATTAGAACAAAGACGTTCTAAGAATCTATAAAACTTTGGCCATTAAGATTCCACTGTGGAACATATTTTAAATTTTAAAATAAAGTTCTCTCCCAAAGTATTTTACATACAAATTCTACATTATCTGGGACGGTTACTGTAAACAAATATTTAAAAATAATACATTTAACTAAAATTAATATTTATTATTTCTATTTTACACTAGAGTAATGTTTTCGGCTATGACCAAGCCATCATCAACTCAAACTCACAAACCAATTAGAACAAAGACGTTCTAAGAATCTATAAAACTTTGGCCATTAAGATTCCACTGTGGAACATATTTTAAATTTTAAAATAAAGTTCTCTCCCAAAGTATTTTACATACAAATTCTACATTATCTGGGACGGTTACTGTAAACAAATATTTAAAAATAATACATTTAACTAAAATTAACAGAAATAGAAATAAAAAGTAAATAAACACTGAAACAGTTTGTCAAAGTCCGGTGTCCCGACCTAAAGGTTTACGTTGATCCTACATTTACTACCCTCTTAGGGCATACTTCCACCCATTCGAGATTGTCTCCTTTTCTTTTTCATTAATTATTTCCTCTTGCTGGCCTCTTATGTAAATGTTTAATTTCTCAACTGTATTTTGCTCTGTTGGATCAGTGACTCTGTGTATTACTTTGGCTCCATTCCAGTTAATTTTGACATCATTCTCGTAGGCACGTCTCACAAGTGCTGTAGTCAGATTGCCATGTTTAATGTCACGTTTATGCTCTTCTATCCTGTCTTTCAGGTTCCTTTGCGTTGCTCCTATATAGACTTCCGTGGTGCCTGTATTAATATTCTCTAATGGTATTCTATCTACAGTGTAGAATTTGCACTTAAATACTTTGGGAAAGAACTTTATTTTAAAATTTGAAATATGTTCCACAGTGGAATCTTAACGGCTAAAGTTTTATAGATTCTCAGAACGTCTTTTGTTCTAATCGGTTTGTGAGTTTGAGTTGATGATGGCTAGGTCATAGCCGAAAACGTTACTCTAGTGTAAAATAGAAATAATAAAGAGTTTTTTGGACTGCTAACTAGTGCTATGGTTAACTCTTTGATTAGAATGTAAAATCTTATGTGGATTTAGGAACACCTATATATGATATATCAAAGTAACACAAGAGTTCAGAATAAACATTATTGATATTTCATTATTAATAATAATGTTCATTACTATCTGATTCAGAGATGATTTATTTAAACTATATATTTTGTTATATTTTAATTTGAAAACTATAAATGTGCAAAATCTATTTGTTGTAGGAATAAAGTTTATTTTTAAAAACAGAGATCTTTCACTGTCAAAAAATTTTTGTTAAAATTATCAACTCTTAGTTGTTATATAAAGAATATAAAATAATTTATTATTATTGTCAAAATAATTTATTAAATAAGTTAGTAGATATAAATAGAAAATGCATTACAATATAATACAATTTAAAGTGAAAGTTTTAACTTATAAAAGATTTCAAGAGAAATTATTTTGTAACATTAATTCAATTTAAAATCAAGATACACAGAAATAACTGTCTAAAACTCTAGTATAATTTAATATTGTTAATTACCCAAATTAGTAATTGACAGATTGCCAAGTTTCCAAGAGCAGCTGCTAAGTGAAGAGGTAAACGCAAATCTCTAGGACTAACAGGAACGTTGACTTGATCAGGATTTGTGACATGAGCAAGAACTAAGGCTACACTTTTGATATCTGATTTGCACACTGAATCAATTAATTGCTATAAAAATAAACAAAAATCATTCAATTGATAAAATGTTTAATAAAACTGTTACTTTTTAGATTTTTATTCAAAAACAAATTTTCACTTAAAAAAGTTATTTAATAAGTGAATATTTTTAAACTGCATTTTACAGAAGTTAATTTTATAATAATAAGCACATATATAGAGTAATATTTATCTAATACTTAATATTTTATTATTTTAAAGTTTTTCTATAAAAGTGAATTTCTTGTTAAAATATTATAATGAAATAAATGATCACTTTTATTATTTTTGGTTATTGTATTACCAACTGTTTAATCATAATACAATGGACTCTAGATTTTACGAACTTGTGCAGACCCCAAAAAAGTTCTTAAATTGAAAGTTTGTAAATGGGAAGGGCATTAATTAACATTACGGACTTTTTGGGACCAACTAAATAGTTCGTAAAAATGAAAGTCCACTGTAAATTTCTTGTCATTTGAGACTAATTTATTTTTACTTATAAAGCATTAATTTTTTAATGAACTTAATACAGATTAAATCCATTATAATGAAAAAAACAAATTATAGGTGGTTCTTGATTTTTTAAGTTAATTCATTCCTGGAATGAGCTTGTAAAGTAAGAAATTATAAACCAAGAATAAACTTCCCATAGATATAATGTTAAAAATAGGTGTTCTGTTTTCAATAGTGAAATTTGATCATAATAAAATTAAATAGACCAACAAAATCAATAGTTTATGATGAAACAATGATTTATTTATCTAAAGAAATCAAAATTTGATCTTTAAAATCCAGAAAATTATAATACAGTGAAACCTCACCTAACAGATACCCCTCAATAATGGACACTTTGTAATTCCCCGGCAGTAATACATGGATGTCTATGGGAGCATCCCCTCTCAAAAGCGGACACCCTCAATAACGGACATGGACACTTAAATTTCGATAACAACGGACAATAAAAACTAAGTACCATATTACAGCTCAAAATTGAAAGAAACGAAAATTGTGAAAAAATTTTTTTATTTTTAATAGTGATTCCACAGGATTGAAATTAATGATCTGTAAATTTTCTATTTTATAGTGATCTTCCATCTGCAGCTTCTATAGTGCCCTATTTTCAATGTGATAATGATCTTCGAGCCTTCAGCCCTGAAGGTTTGCATTTAGTCATATGTGTTCATGGTTTGGATGGTAAGCAAACTTCAAATTATTTAGAAATACAAAACACTTAAACTTTACATTCTTTAATTTTTATATTTTTACAATTTTATATTTATTAAAGTTTATCCTCAACTAAAGAACTGCTTGAAATTCAAAGGTCAAAGTTCAGTATTTTCAACAGCACTAACCAGCAGTCAAGAAAACAAGTTTTATTACTTAAACATAAAAACGTTTTCGGTATATTTCCTATACCATCCTCAGTTACATTTCAGAATACGATCAATTTTAAACAAACATTCCAAAATAGAACATTATTACATTTTTTTAAAGATTGATAAAAGCTGAAGAGCATTTCGGGAAATAATATAGTATGACATATACATTATTTAACAAAAATATTACTTATTAAAATATAGCTTAATATTACAAAGTTCATTAATAAAAAGTTAGAATAACTAAAATAATAAACATCTGGTACATAAAATCGGATGCTCAAAGTCGCAACGTACATCTCCGGATTTGATATCTCCAGGCTTTAGAGAGCCCCTCTGCTTGCTGAGAGTTGATAACTGGTTCTTGTTCTGCTGTGTTCTCAGGATTTCTACTTTCTCTAATGTATATAGATCTCCCTGGTCTTGCGCTTTTTTGGTAATCCTTGCCTCGTCCCATAATACTCTTATGTCTTTTTCAAAGGCTCTTTGGGCTAATGCTGTCGCAGGGACACCTTTCCGTATATTATTCCTGTGTTCGTTTAGCCTATCTTTAAAGTTCCGTTTTGTGGCGCCTATGTACACTTCCCTTCTCCGATCTTGAATGTTGTCGACAGGGATCCTATAAATACCTGAGTCTAGTTCATTCTTCCTTTTCTGCTTGAATGTTGTCGACAGGGATCCTATAAATACCTGAGGTATTAATCCTATCAAATGGAATTTTTAGATCAGTTTTATGTTTTTATTAGATGTATAAGTAGAACTTTCTGTGATGATGATATAAATTCTTGAAACTTAGATTTTAGCATGTCAAAAATTCTTTGTTAATAAAAATATACATGAAAAATTTAGAGATTAATCTCATTTTCAATTACAAATACTTTAAAAATAAATGTAAATCATTAATTTATATCATAATAATCAGATTCACATATTTACAATTTCTCTATCACTTGGAATCATTTAATAACAATATTAATTTTTAACTGAATGTATATATTAAATTTTAATGATTATAATTCTATTTGAAATAAATATAAAATGTTTTCATTAATAAAAATCATGTCAAACTTTTTTTTAAAAACTCAATAATTTACAAACTCTAGCATAACCATAATAGTGCTTAGAATTTATTGAGTTTGACATATGAAATATTTTGTATAATAATAATTATTTGTTGTTAAAAATTCAAATTAATAAAAATTATTTAAATTTTATTTATTTCAATTCAATATTATATTTTTATTTGGCAAGTCAAACTATAATATGTATTAGAAAATGTTCAGCAATGCATTTTAACATGTTTACTCTACATTGTTGATAAATTATCAATCATTGCCTTCTATTGATTGATCCTTGATATTTTAAAAACTAAAATAAATTTAGTTTTTTATAAAATTAAGAGAGAGATAATTACTATTTTTTGTAATATTTAATTTTTCTTTTTTCAATTAGTATGCTTCTGATTTTATCAGCCAATGGGGATAGTAATTATCAACTAGCCATATTATTTTTTTTAATATGCATTGAAGTTTTGAAAAATTTTTTTTATTTTTGAAATTACCTTAAAATAAAAATAAACTTTCTTATAAAATTTATTATTTTATAGGGGTGTCTGCTATTGAGAGGTTTCACTGTAATAATAATGAAATTATTCATGTCATACAAATGTTAAAGAATTTTTATTCTTCATTATTATTGATAGATATGTAGATGAACTTTTATACTAATGAACTACTACTGCCTTAACAAAATTCAGGAAAAAGTTACTTAATGTGCTGATAAAATTATAGCAACCAGAGGACATGTTATTTCTGCTTTTCATGCAGTTTTTTTGATTTTTCAGATTTCATAGTAGATGACAGTATTTGTGCAAAAAATTAGTTATACTCTATTGTTTAGCTATATCAGTGGTTCTCAAATTTTTTTTCTGTTAAGGAACACATTTTGATATTTTAATATTTGGCGGAACACCTAAATATTTTAAATTATTTAGATTTAACAACGAATTTTTATTAGCAGATTATTGTTATATATTCTTATTTATTTCATTCAGATTACAGACATACTCGTACATGGGATCATTAAATGGTGGCCCTTATTAAGTTATAGTAACACTGAAGATTTTGTCTTTTTAGAGAAACTATAATTTTAATTTAGTTTGTATTTCTTAATTTTAAAATTTTGAATAACGACAACAAATTTCTATGACAGCCAAAATTTTAAGCTTAGATTTTTCTAATGATACCCTATTTATTGGAATCGGTACAGTGGTTCAACTGCAAAAAATATATCCAGCCAACCATGTTTCACTATTAATACAGATAGGCCTCGATTAGCGCGACTTAAAAAATTGATACCGTTATTCGGTTTTATAGAATGGAAAAAATTTACATGATTTGAAATTTCATCACAGAATTAATATAGTTAATAATTTTTATCTTAATTTGTTTTTTTGGCAATATAATTTAAAGGTTTAATAAAATGAAATAAGCAAGGCATGCAATTTTAAATACATTTTCCATATTAGATAATAGATATTATTTTTTTTAATCCCAATTAGCTGATAAATTTTGATAAAAATTATATTTTAGTAATACTTGATATCATCATCCATATAAAACAAATTTTTATTTTAACAGTTAAAAATATAATTTATATTTTAAATATGAAATATTGATTGACTGAAATGAGCTAAGAAACACTTCAGCATACAGTAGATTCCTGATTAATACAGTTTCAACTTATGTGGTTTCAGAGAAACACAGACACATAAATATTTTAATTTTTGTTGATTTTCCATAAAATGCCAATAAAAAAAATTCATTAAATAATTTTTTTTTCAAAAATAATGCTTATGACCTTAAATTTACTTATATGCTTGTAAATTTCATTTGACTATTCTGTTTTCTGATATGCTCATTTGTGTATATCGAATTTTAGCATTGTTGGATTTATGTAGTTTTTGATTTATGTGAAAATTTTTGGATGAATTAACTGCATAAGTCAAAGATCTGCTGTACATTGATTAATATTATAAATCATAAATAGATATATAGATATTTCTTTCTTATATGTTTTAGAAAATCTACCTTTGTACTATATGTCATTCATATATTACACTAAGACTGTATTTAAGAAGAGTTTGGGATCAAAACTCCTCCAGAATTTTTTCTAAAAATGATAATGTTGAGACATTGTAGTATTATATCTTTTCAAAAAAAGAAGAACTGTCAAAGCCAAATTCGATGATTGACGAGTCTTTTCAGTTAGGATTAACGATAAGTGATACGATGTATAACGGATCGCAGTAGAGAATTTATTACCATTTTTGACTTGATATTTGAATTAAAACATAGTAATCAGATTAAAGCATTTCAATTTTTACTTTATAAATGCTAAAATTAATTATAATTTGAAAATTTATTTTAAAAATTTACATTTTATTACTTTAATTTTTATTGTTTTTATACATTTGGTTACTCTTTACCAAATGTTTTAGTCTAAAAAGGACTGTTTGTTTCAGTTCTTTTCAGAACTTAAACAAACAGTCCTGAAAATAGTTAAAATAGTTCCTGAAAAGGACTTTTTATTAAGGTACGGTCAAACCTTGGAAGGTGCGTTTCTAACTTCATCACTGCTACTGGTGTCTGTATCTCCAGAAAAACTAATGATAAATGGATTGACATGCTCTTTGATTAAATGATTCATTTCCCAATATAATTTTTCTATACCTTTAATATGCTCAATAACATTTTTCTAATTAGAAGCCGTAACATTACGAATTGCAGTCGATGTCAGCTGTTCGACATCAGGTAGCTTAAATGATGTATTTTTTGATCGAACAATTTCTTTTACTTGTGCCTAAATTAATTCTATAGGATTAAGATCACAATGATACAGTGGTACATAAAACAATATGTCCTTTAGATTTTTAATTGTTAAGTCAATAATATAACTTATATACTTACATATATTTATATTAACTTAATATAAATATAATTATCAAATTTGAACTATAGTGGCACTATAGTTCAAATTTGAATTATTATTAATTATATTTAGAATTACAGTAATACCCTAGAGTTACATAATAGATGAAACTGGGAATCATAACATACGTCAAAAATTAGGTAAGTCAGGGTATCTACAGACTCCCAAATCTAATTTTAGATACTTATGTATTATCTTCTTAACTGGTTCTTTGTTACCAAGAAAACAACAAATTATAAAAGCTTATAATATTTAGTTGTAATAAAAACTCTTAATCAACAAATCAGCAAATGAAATATGTATATATGTATATATACATTATGTAATTATAGTGAAACAAACAAGTGGGCAAGGGGGCAGGATGAGAAGTTATGTATCTCCGAATTTACATGTCGGGGTATTACTATATTTATATTTATAATTATATTCTAATGTTTAGAATTAAATTTCAATTAATAATTGGAGTTTAATTTTAAAAGTTTCCACTAAAGATTATTTGAACGTTAGTAGAATATATGACAAATGAAGTTAAAAAAACAAAAAATGTATGTATATTCTTTTCAATTCACTAAGAAAATAAAAAGTTTTTGTAATTATAGTATATCAATGATCTTTTATTTATACATGTAGAATAAATTCTTTACACAAATTAATATTATAATTTTGAAAATTTCATGTCTGAGAGAAACTTTTGGATATGGGAACTTGATTTCTTATAAATACTTTTATATATATTTTTATGTATTAATACCAATAATTTATAATTTAGGTAATAGTGCTGATTTGAGATTGGTTAGAACGTATTTGGAATTAGGACTTCCAACTGTTAACTTTGAATTTCTTATGTCAGAACGAAATCAGGTATGTAAAATTAATTTAAAATATTTATCTTTTTAAATTTTTATTGCACAGATAGTCCTTGACTTATGATGGAGTTTGGTTTGAACCCTGCCATCATAAGTCAAAATGATTGTGTCTTAAATGCTAAAAATTTACGGATTTTTCATTATTAGTTTTTACTAGACTACTTTGCATTATCTTAATAAAGAACACCAAATTATAAGAATCAGACCCAATAAAAAACTCTTTTTATAATTTAAACCTTTTGGTCAGGGACTCTAACCCTTTGAATTTCATTGACTAATCACAGAATTTACTGATTACATCACCATTTTAAGTATGCATGGTCATTAATTGAGGACTATCTGTATTTTCTTCTAACTTTTAATTATAGAATATTATAAGATAAAATAAGTTATAGTTACTTTTTCTAATATGAATAAACAATAATACAGTATATTCACAGAGTTCTTAACAGTACTAATAGCAAGTAACAAATAAATTTTACTTTCGTAAAACGTTTTTGGACCTGTCATCAGTCCCTCATCAGTACAAGTTTCTTAAGCATAGAACAATCTAAAAACGTTTTACGATAGGTTATCCTGATATGTATGCTGCCTAAATTAACATTAAAATTGGACACAAAATTAATGGATTCCAATGTATTTCACATCAGTGATAATAGTCCTCCAAGCAGTCCCCTATGTGACGCCATCATGGCACAACAAAACTGATATATCGTGATGTCATGTTAGTGTAATAATATTTGACGTCATCATCGCTGCAACATGACGTTATTGTGACAGATATCGGAGGTGTTAAGAAATCAGTTAAGGCATATATTATCACTACGCATCTAATACTTAGTGCCATCTATTGGCAATAATATAAACTACAATTTTTATTTCTTAATTTTTAAATTATTAATAACAACAAATAATTTTGGCTGTCGCAGACATCCGAAAATTAGACCTTTCTAACGATACCATATTTATAGAAATCGGTATAGTGGTTCGACTGAAAAAGGGACATCCAGCCAGCCACGTTTGACTATTAATATATATGTTATGATGATTCATACGAAGGGGTACAAAAGAAACCGAACTAATTTTTTTTAACTTATTTATTCAAATTTTAAGCACAAACCTTCATTATGATGATTCATACGAGGGGGTACAAAAGAAACCAAACTAATTTTTTTTAACTTATTTATTCAAATTTTAAGCACAAACCTTCAAAGTACAATATACTTGTCTAATCTTTTGTTCCATTTTTCAAAACATTCTTTAAATTCATCTTTTGTGATGCTTGACAGCACCTCCATCGTTTTCTTTCCTTCATCTCAGCAACATCAGCAAAATGCTTTCTTTTCATGTCTCTCTTCATTCGAGGAAACAAAAAAAAAGTCGCACGGGGCAAGGTCGGGTGAGGAACAGGGGTCATACAATTTTTGGTCAAGAAATGTTGTACAGATAGGGATGTGTGAGCAGGGGCATTGTCATGATGGAAAAACCAGTCACCCGACCGCCACAAATCAGGCCACTTCCGCCGCACACTGCGCAATCTTTGCGAAACTTCCAAGTAGAAACCCTGGTTAACTGTCTGACCCTGCGGATCAAACTCTGAATGGACGACTTCTCTCACATCGAAAAACAAATCAGCATTGTTTTCATGTTTGATTTCATCTGACGAGCTTTCTTGGGGCGAGGCGAACTTGAAGTCTTCCATTGGCTCGATTGTTGCTTTGATTCAGGATCGTAAGCATATCACTAGGTTTCGTCACCTGTGATAATTTTCGAAAAAAGTTTTGATCTTTTCGAGACACTTCTTTCAAAGCACAGCATACTTCTATGTGACCTTGTTTTTGTTCGGCAGTCAGCACAAATTTGGCAGCCATCCTTTTCATTCCCAAATCTTCTGTCAAAATTCGCTGAACCGAACTCCAAATCCCTCCCGACAGCTCCACAATTTCTTCAATGGTCCGTTGTCGATCTTCCTTGATGATTTTACGAATTTTATCAACATTTTTATGTGTTCGGGCCGTGGAAGGACGACTAGAACGAGGTTTGTCATCAATTGACATTTCACCATTTTTGAAACGGGAAAACCACTCAAACACTTGAGTTTTCTCCATAGCATCGTTCTTGTACGCCGTGTTTTACATTTAAAGAGTTTCTGTTCCACTTTTACTGAGCAAAAAGCCGAATTTCACTGTCGCATGCTGTTCATAAAAATCAGCCATTGCAAAAAACGACGATCGCACAAAACAGTTGTCACTATAGAAGTCTGCCACAACTAGTCCTAACCTTCTTCAGCGACGGTGCTCAGCTTACTGACTCAGGAATGTTAGCTCTATGCGCTCCCAGCGGCAAAACACAGTATTACAAAAGCTCTGCCCACCAAAAAATTAGTTCGGTTTTTTTTGGGTACCCCTCGTACAATTACATAAATACAATTCATTCTTAATTTTTCGCGGCATACCTTCAAAGGTTTCGCAGCACACCAGTGTGCCACGGCACAGTGGTTGAGAACCACTGAGCTATATATATGTGGTTTGAAATGCCTTTTTATAAAATGTTTGAACATTAATTGCAAAAAATGCTAAATTTAATTTTTCTGATATTTCATATTTGAAAAACTCATAAACCTGGGAACTCGTTAAGTAGTAATTCATATACTGAGAATTATCTGTACTACATAATCTAAACAGCTTTATCAATGTTATTAAGTTGAGCATTTCAAATTATCTTCCTTTGAGATCTCAAGACTCTCTTTAATTTTGTCTTCAATCTTTTAAGATTGTGGATGATACTGAAAGATCAATGCTGATATTCTTTAGAAAATCAATTTTATTCTTTCCAGCATTTATATTATCTAATATTGTTGATTTTTCTTTTAGCAAAAATCATCGTTATTTTTTGTTTTTTCTGTTCATTTTAACAGTCATAAAAAAAAAATATCATAGAGGAGAGAGGGGAGGTATGAGACAAGGAATGAACAAGACATTGAAAATTCTGCTCATAGAGAGCATCACAGGCTAGACAAAATCATCATATATAATAAAGGAATAAGTGTGTGGAGTCCATGTTTCTGCGCATGTGCAAACTCCCATGCAAGAAGTGTCGCCGTTACTATTTTTTCTCACTTCGAATCTTTAATCACGTCTTTCAGAAACTAAATCCCAATCTCATTATAAATTTAGCTTTAAATTATCATAGTTTACTTCCTATTTATGTTTGTATACTTCTTTTTGTTATTGACTCAAATTTGGCTTTTTCGATCAAAAAAATGTTGGTTGTTTCCCAGCTCAAGAGTTCAGTTTGCATTTGGCACATCGAGGCTACATAAATGTTGCATTTAAATATTATTTAATTTATTTCAGAATTTAAATATTATTACTGTATATTCATTTCAGAAATTATAATTTTTTTATTTTAGGATAAATATTATTATTATTACCTAAATAACTGAATTGGTAAATCGATAGTTTGTTAGTTGCCAATTTCATATAAAGAAAATTTCAAAGTTTGGTCTGGAGGAAAAAACAAACAAATGCATTATTTACAAGGTTATACTAAATAAATGAAAAATCTCAAATTTGACAGATAAACAAATGTTTCGTTTTTGGTGTATTTGGGCACATAATGACCAGGGGCTAACTAGTAATACAGAAAGAACTTAGAGATGTCTGCTATTAGTGCATTTGAAATGATGTTGAAAGTACTGTCCTTCTGTGAGAAATTTTACTATTAATTTTATCAATGTGGTAATTAAAATATTGACATGTTTTCAAAATTTTTTTTGTTAGAATAGTAAACTGCTTAGGATAATTTGAGAAACAATGTATGTTGATAATACTGAAAAGTATATAAAAATATTCTGTTCCAGGCTTATTTGGCTCATTCATGTTAGAGTTGTCAAACTGAAAAAAGTGGAAATGGGAAGGTATGAGACATTTTGTTTAGAAAGTTTAAGATGTCTCATTTCTCCTTTGGGAGTCTGATTTTTTTTAAAGAAAAATGATTATTTGTGCAAAGATTTATTTTATTTCAACCTTAATAGTTTTCATATATCATTTAGGTTGTTGCTGTAATACAGGGTGTCCAGTAATTTCATATAAGAAGAGTTGGCTGTAGACAAAACTGTTTATTTCTGTGGCAAGTAATTATTATACGTCATTAGATTCAGCATTACATTCAGTATACAGTAATACCCCGTTTAACGTGGGAGTTACGTTCCAAAAAATCAAGCACTAAACAAGGTCATCTTAACATGTAAATAATGGGGATAGGTGAAACGGGATAGTGAATTAAAAAATATATGCACCTTTTTTATTTTGTAACATATTATTACTATTGTATTACATTAATTATAGACATTTTTATTGCTAATATCAATTTGTATTCATAAATCATTCATGAAAATCAAAAATATTCAAGCAAATAATTTGTTTATGATGAGGAAGAACCTTCCTCATCTGATACTTTTTGTTTTTTCATTAAGAATCATCTAACGAAAATCGTTTGCCTTTTCCTCTTTTGTTCAGCAAGCAAATGTCAATAGCAAGACATTGCATCTATGACACTTCATCTTGCCTTTGAACTTCTATCAAAATTTGGATTATTTTGTATAAACTGTTCCACAATTTCCATAATAGTGGCTAAACTTCAACTGTAAAATAACGTTGATGAATGATCATAAATATGAACTGTGACCACAGTAGACTTTGTAAGTACTGCACTGAACTGATATCAAACGCATTGTGAGACAGAATAGGAAATCAAAGCAACAAATTAATGCGATTTCGGATTTATATGAGTATAACAGTTTGAAAAACCAAATCAAATTGAATCAATAAAAAATATAGAATTAAAAAAAAACCACATTGTATTGAAACAGCATTAAATGAAGTAGTGTTAAGCATGGTCTTACTGTAGTTTTATCTGTAAGCCTTTCCCTTATACAAAATTACTGAGCATCTTGATATTTGGCTTCAATTCACTTATTCAACTCTCAGTTCAGTTTCTTGCTCCTTTTATTTCAAAAGCACAATGCCACTGAGGTGGAAAAGAAAGAAAGATCAGGTGACTCCATCTGAAGGAACAATAAAGGCTGCAGTTGATGAAATCAAATAGAGTGGTAAATTATATCCAACTGCTAAAAAGTATGGATTTGTCAAGCAAACGTATAAGTTAAGAAAGCAAAACAAGTGAAGTAAATCTATGTTCATGTCAAAATGCTTCTCAAATTTTTACTGAAGAAGAAGAAAAGTTATTGGAAGAATGCCTAGTGACTGCTTCAAAATGAACTGAGGTTTGAATGTCCAGAAAACTCATGAGTTAACACACCAGTATACCAAAGAGTAAAAAAACCAATATTCCATCAAACTGGGAAAAACCACAGAGGGCTAGTTACGGCTAATTCTTGGGATTTGCAAAGACAATGATGTAGTGTCCCTCAGTGACATTGGCAAACTGCTTCCTCTTTTATCAGGCAGTGGAATGTAAAGGATGGCCAGATTTGTAATATTCAAAATCATTTTTGTCAAGTTTAACATTAGTTAAATTGCATTTATATGTTCATTGCTTTTCAATAAACCTACTTTTCAACTTGTATTGTCACTTATTTCATTTTTGAATTTCAGTGCAGTAGTAAAAATAAATGCATCTCAAAGCTCCCAACAGCTGTCTCAAACCTCTCTTGCATGGGGAGGTATGAGACAATTGAGAAGCTTGTAAAATTTTAAAAATACTGATAAAACCTATTATTAGAAACAATGATAATTTTATTCAAAGACATTTCACAACTTATGCGTATGATGGGCAATAAAAACTAAAATAAATTGCAAATCAAATCTCATCTCCTCCCCAGTCTTCCCTACTTAAAGCACTTTACCAAAATAAATTTCAGAAACTAACAAGTAAGTTGAAAAGCATGCAAATATATATGAAACACTTGTATGAGATTCCTGCAGTATGTGAGGAAGTTAACTCCGACCTATCATATTTTACTTTATTATGCACTTTATTATTTATCATTGTTTTCTTATTATCTAATGTATTATATTTTAGTTTGAGTTAACTTACTTCCATCTTCTCCGTCGTTATTAGCAATCACGTGATGTGGAATTGGGAACCGTCCTCCGGCAGAGCTGTCCCGGGTAATGATGTCATCATCTAATCTAACTAATTTTATCACTGGTCCGATATGAGAATGTAAGAATGATCTTGTATTGATGTTTTGTTCGTACATAATTGTAAAGAGGATGACATGAATTGATTACTCTGTAAAACTAATAAGTTTAAAAATGTTACGTATAATTATGTAAATGAAGCAACACGGACTGTACATCACTCGGATATAAAAGACTATGAAAACGGACACAGAATGAGGTGTTGTTTGATAACCAGAGGTGTGTATTGAATGTGAAGTTGGCAAAGTGACATTTGAGTTCTTGTAAAGATCGACTATTGTTTGAAGTTTGTATTGGTGGTGGAGGTGATAGATTTAAGTAATATTTAAGGTTCTTTTTTTTGTGAATAATTGATTGTTGATATTTGAGTGTGGATTAAACAGTTTTGTTGATTATTTACTTGTTGCTTTATTATAGTTTAATAAAGCATTTAAAACACTTTTTTTGAAAGTGTTTTTGAGTCTAATATATTTATATTTTCTTATTATCTAACTTTGTTGAGTCTAATAAATTTATATTTTTTTGTCATTTAACTTGTTTGAATGAGTCTAATAAATTTTACATTTTTTGTTATCTAACTTGTTTGAGAATTGGAGTCTAATAAATTTATAATTTTTAGTTATTAACTTGTTTGAGAATTCCTTCAATTTATTAGTGTAAGTTTCTAACATCGTTGTTTGTTCTAATCTAACACTTAATCGGCACTTTTAGTTTAAGTTCCGATTTCCGGGCTTGCTTTGCCGGTTAACGATAATTGTTGTTAGATTGTTTTGTAGTTAATTAATTTTAAGTTAGAAGTTAGTTTAAGACCTGAGCTAAGGCCGAACTCTGGATTGCAGAGTCGTTAGAACCATTAGGCTTAGTTTGTAATTTATTATTATTGACATTCATTCTAATCCGCAACTTTGCAAGTGGATGGCTGAAAAAAAAAGTGTATTGAAAAATTATTGTATTTTCAAATAAGAGTCATGAGTAAGTGACACAGGATGCAGAACTTCGGGACCTTGCGGAGCAGTATAATATCAGGATTTCTGACATCAGTCTAGTATCGGCATGCAACATTAAACAAACAGATATGAGCCTACGAGCAGTATGTGGCTTATAGGTAAGGATGGGAGAGTAAACTTTGCATAGCACTTATGACTCAGACTATTATATAATGACTCATACTCCATTTTATTGAGAGAGCTTCTTTACAAGCTTTGATCCTACAATGCTAGGCTTAATGTCGATGCTACTGGAGAATAAATACCTGCTCTTATTCTTGTAAAGATCACTAAATATTCTTGTTCGATAACTAATAATGGGGTGACACTACTCTTTCAGATAACCTCTGTCTTTTGTTGAGGAAGACTTTCGAAACAAGTCTGTGACTTTCATTGGAGGAAGACTAAGGATGAGGATTTGGTTGAGGGAAGACTTTAGACTTCTCTGCTTGAGCTTCATTGAGGGAAAATCTTCCTATTTCTCTTGGGGTGAGGATCTCGTTGAGGGAAAATCTTTCGACTTCTCCCTTGGTTCTCTGATTTCAGACTCCTTCTCATGCACTTATATAGCAGAGGTCCATATGCATGCATCCGTCATGCAAATATGAATTTCCTTCGGTTAGGGGGCACGATTAATCGGGAAGATGATCTCGTGTGAATGTTTTGCATTGACCTAGCTTCTTTTTCCCCTTTTTTGGAATGGATAAAAGATTTAGATAAGTTTTTGCTTCCTCCGATGGATGCAAAGTTTTACTTGATCATGACTTCATCATTGATAAGAAAATGAAACTTTTTAGTTAAATTATAACAGATAACAATCTTGGTCTATTCGGACTGGCTTTAAACTTGTTACAGGGGTCAGATCTTTACACAGGGATCCAAGATAGGAGAATTGATTCGAAGACCAAGATAAACAAAATTAACATATTTATTAAAATAACAAGAAAATAAAAATAAGATACAGTGAAAGGATAAATACAATTAACATTATTAGCTCTAGAAGTAAATAAGCTATATACAAAATAAAAAGGAAATTACAATTTTAACTCTTGAATGGGAGAGAAGCTGTCTGATTCTGGATTGTGTAGACATACCTGAGAGAGAAAGGTATGTATTCTTCTATTTTCTTTTTTTCATCCATATTTCTTCTTAGGATGAATGCCATCTTCATTCCTTCATCCTTGTTAGATACTGCTGATGGGAATGGATATGGTTTCCCTTTTTCTCCTACCAACTATCAGTCTAACACTTGTCATTCATCCGATGCCAAATAGTTGACTCCTCAATCTTCCGTTTTCTCTAAACATCATAGTTCTCCTGTTACCTTGTTTTCTGTATTGTGATTTAATTTCTTATTGTTGAAAAATGACCTACCCCTTTTTCCTCTCTATCTATTCTACCTTCTGTTTATTTAGCAAGAGGACAAGTCTCAATATGGGCGGTTTGGACTGGTTCTCTCACTAGTAGTATTCAACTGAACTTTGGAGAATACTCAACTATTGTTCAGCTAATTTTTTTGAGTCAAATTTAGCTGAGGTGGATATCAACATCTATTTATAGATAAGGTAAATATATTATAGACATTTTATCTTTGATGTGAGAAATTTATTCAATTTTTATTTTGTTAAAATGAGACTTGTTTTAATATGGTTTTTATACCATGATTACTAAAATTTAAGAAAGTAGTTTGTTATTCTAGAAATTTCATTATTATGAAAGTCATTACAAAGAGATTTAATCTGTTTTAGTTAAAGTGTGTTTAATGTTAAGTACAAATTAATGAAAGTTATATTGTTTCAGTTAATGTCATTGTACAAACACAGTTACCATAGAAACCTATAAAAAATTATAATATATACTAAATAAATTCTCTACATAATAATGATTTTTTTTACAGGACACAATATTAGAAAATTATCAACTTAAATATTTAGATTTTTTTTTAAAATTTATTTAATATAAAAACATACTATTTTCAATTATTATTAATTTTATACTCTACATAAGGATAACTCAATATTGTGGTGTTATGTTTTAGACCACTGAATCATAATCTTTTTTCATTTGTTAATGCATATAAAAGTCTAAAATATATTTATACTATTATTCAATAAATGCACAATAGCACTAGAAATCTTGGCCAGATGGCTACATTTTAAAGTTTTCACATAACACTTTGAAGGATCTAGATACAATTCCAGATCTCAAACCTTCAGTTTTTCAAGATGGTTCCAGGACCAGCCCATCTAGGTGTTAATTTGTGTTTTATATACCTATTCTAAGTATTATTTTGTGAATAATTTTCATTTTGAGATATAAAATAAAAACATGGAATATAATTGAGATGTGCCATATTAGCAACATCATAAAATAAAATATCTCTGTATTTATTTAACAAAAACATAATTAAAAGAAAATTAGATAGGTGTTCTTAAGCAAACTTTTAAGTGGTCTCATAGCTCTTCTATTGGATCTATATTTGTTATTAAACAAACAGAATTCAATAAATCCAATTCCTATATACTATTAGTCAAAAACTGATATCTGCCGCTTAGTAATGAGAAAATGATTGGAAAGTGATGTATAAAATAAGCATAATGAAAAAAAATTTTTCATTATGCTTATTTTTGATACAAAATCTTGTATGAAAATGTAACTGTATAATATATTCTATTCTTATTTTTACTTAATACAATCATACCTTAGTTTAAGTCATTTTAATTTACATCATTTTTGGCTTTACATTGGTTTTTTGTTAATAATAATAGAAAAAATAAAAATCCACTAAATGCTGGATATTTACATCGCATTTCACAGGGATAAAATATGAAGTAAATATGTCAGTGTATTGAAGCTGATGATGTCACTTTCACTGTATGGCTAAATGAAGTGTTTTTACACTGAAGTTAACTTCCATTCATTTCCACACCACCTACAAGAGTATGTTGACCATATCCAATCAAGGTATGAGCTGATTGTTAAAACTTTGTTCTCTATAATGATATATATCATGCATTCATACAGTTCTTTTACATTTTGAATTTTGCAACTGCAAAACCATGACATTTAATAAATTTATGAATGAAATGATTGATAAAAAAATTCTTGAGTTTCACTATCCATGTTGAATCAGTAACTTCAAATGACATCACAGTAATTGGCCAATAGCTAAACAATGTTGTTTATTTGTCGCATTGTACATTTTCGGTTTGAACATCTGTATACTCAACATTTTATGCATGATATATTTATGTCAGCATATTGATGCTACATTTAACATCTTATGACACAGCCTTAATGTCAGTTTATGCAACTTTATGTTATATTAATCAGCAAACATATTAAAAACTCAAAAATTTAAAAAAACCATGTAAAAATCAATAAAAAATGCAAAATCACATAAAAATGAAGTTAAAATATGCAAATAATTTATAAAATTATTTAAAAGCTTAAAAATGTTATTAGCAACATTATAGGGTTATTTATAGGGGGTCCATGTCATTTTTTTAAACCCCTTGAGTGCCTTTTCCGTGCATACTGACAAGGCATGCCCTGTGAGGGTGGGCCTTTGTTATGATAACACGCCAATGGTCTGGAACGTGATAACATGTAATACAGTTGTTTTAAAAATTATTTTGCATGAATCTAAAAAAGCTTTTCAAAATTTATATAATTACTATATATTACAAATTACATTTATTAATATCGAATACTGATTAAAAAAATTTTTCCAAATTAACCATTTTATAATAATTATTTCTTTTTAATTTTAAAATGGGATGGTACGCTCGCTTAGAACTCCCCTCAATTTTTTCCTGGAAATTTCTGTTCCACCTACTAAGCTCAATATTGTCTCTTATTGGCATGAAAAGTATATTATGAACCAATATGGGTAAAAAAGCTAATATTACAGCTGTTATTGTGGGAGGAGATTTGTTCTAACATTAGAATTTTTTCTTAAAAAATATGAAATATTTTGCATAATAAAACACAAAACTATTGAAATGTCAAATAAACACAACTTAATGCTCAAAAATGATATTGATATAAATTAAAACATTTTTTTTATAAGAGAATATACATCAATTTTGCTAAGAAAATTTGCATAATGTTATAAATTTACCAAATAAACAATTTTTCATCGAAATATGGATGGAAAATACATCATATATGGCTTATTTTATTCAGGAGGAAACCATTATCAAACAGCCATAATAATTTGAGTGGATGCCTAAAAAAAATCACAAAAAAAAAAAATAAAATAAATTTGGTTTAAAAATCCAACAAATATTCTTTAAATGAATAAATAAAAAATAATTGTTTTGATAAAAAGGCAAGTATAAACTGTAAAATTTTTAGATTTCTTCAACAAAAAATAAGTACAAAATGATGATTTATAAATTTTTCAATATCATTAGGCACAAAGCTACAGAACGTGGCTGGCACAACATGACCACTGACGTTTAACTCCATCTGGCACTCAAGGGATTAAAGAGTTTATTCAACTTAAGTCATGAATCTCGAATGAATTAATGACATAAGGAGAGGTATGACTGTAGTTTCTTTATTTTTACTTATATAAAGATGTATCAATGATGAGATGTACATTTAAATTATTACTGCACCATATTTCGTTTTTAAATTTGTTGATTAATCTGGGTTTTTGTGGTTGGAGAATCTAATTTTCATTTATAGTATTGTGTCTATGAGAAACTATGTTATGGCTCATTCAAATTAGAACTGAAAATTATGAACAATTTCTTGTCATAATTTGGGAACTTCATATAAAGGCATAGCTTGCTTTATGGTGCTTCTCAATTATATTCCAAAATTAAAATTATCTGAAAAATAATATTCAAACTAGATATATATAAAACATAAATTAACATATTGATGGGCTGAACTGGAGCCATTCTGAGAAACTGAAGGTGTGAGATCCAGAATTGAACCTGGATCCTTCAAGGTGATATGCAAATTCTTTAAAACACTGCCATCTGACAGAGATTTTAACCATTTGACTCCAACGCCTAGCTATGCTAGACAAAGTTTAAGACCCAAAAACTTTGTAATTTTTGCGTAAATCAAGAAAAAATGGTTAAAATCTCAACTTCTACCATATTCGACGCGGAACTCTGCGTCCTAGATTTTGGCAGGAAATATCTAACGGTTTTTCGAAATCAGCTGATGTTTGTTTATAATAGTTATATTTTAAATATAATACAAAAATTTAAACAATACGGTAATTTTTGTGTTATCTGCAGTCGAAACAAGTAACCAGTAGACCAGGGGTGCATAATTATTGTCAAACAGCATCCATCAGCTCAGGCTATGGACTAGTTACATTATGCTGACTGAGGGGTGAGACATGACAAACCGTCCCCTTTGTTTGAAAATGCTATTATAATAATAATTTTTTGAAAAATTACTGACTTAGAATGACTAAATACAGAGAAATAATTCACCATCAGTCATTTTTAAAAGGCACCGAGACAAATCTGAGTAAAAAAATGTATAAAAAGCGATAATTTATCAAAAATCAGTGCTAAATCTTGAATAAAAAACTATAAAAAATGATAATTTATCAAAAATCAGTGCTAAATCTCACAGATGGCAGGATGATAGCAACGTATACAAATTGTAGCAATATTTGTTAAAATAAATAAATTTTCAACCGTATAAAAGTGATAATTTATCAAAAATCAGTGCTAAATCTGAGTAAAAAACTATAAAAACGATAATTTATCAAAAATCAGTGCTAAATCTGGCATACAGGTAGAAAAACGATAATTTATCAAAAATCAGTGCTAAATCTGGCATACAGATGGTATAAAAATGATAATTTATCAAAAATCAATGCTAAATCTGGCATACAGATGGCAGGAAATAATTTATCAAAAATCAGTGCTAAATCTGGCATACAGATGGCACGATGATAGCATATACAAATTACAGCAATATTTATTAAAATAAAAAAATTTTCAATGACATTAGCAATGTTTATTAAAATAAATAAATTTTCAACAAATGTAAAGATCATAACAATATTTATTAAAAAAATAAATTTTTGAACAAAGTCGACATTCTCATACGTACTAAATACTTCTTATAAAATAAAAGTATTTATCTAACATTATTTTAAGAAAATAGAAAAAAAAAAGGCTAATAAACAATTATTTTAAACATTTGTGTAGTAAATACCGTATTTCATCAGCGAGAGGGATAATACGATTGTTTGTTTACACGAGGTCAAGATGCATATCAAATTACAGTCTGGGGGATCAAATTTCAATCATAAATTGTCTTCGTCAGTTGGAAAAAGTTTTTAGAATTATGAAATATTTGGTATTATTAGATGTGGAATATCACCAGGAATGTAAATATATTAATATTTTTTTTTATCCAATGCAGAAATTATGAATAATTTGAAAAAATTATGTATTAAATTTACATATGCAAATTAGGCCTAATTCATTCGTATTTTTTTCTTTTGGTCCTATAACTAAAATTAAAAAACGATATCAGGACTGTATATGTACAACAAAATATAATTTTTTCGTGCCAAAAAATTAAAAAGTTGGACAACAAAATATAATTTTTTCGTGCCAAAAAATTAAAAAGTAAAAATTGCGGCAAAATATCAAATATTAAGTATCATATTTCATAACCCTTTCGAGCGTAAAACGGATTTTTGTTTAATCGAGGAGTGCAAAAGGTTAAAGGAGAAAAATGTGTTAGTGGAAAACTAGCCAAGGACAGAGTTACAATTCTTGTCTGTGCTAATGCAGATGGAAGTGAGAAGAGGGAGTTGCTTATCATTGGAAAGTCAAGGAACCCAAGATGCCTGAAAAACGTCTTAAGCTTGCCTGTTCGATACTGCTCAAACAAAAAATCTTGGATGACAGCTGATTTGTTCTAATCCGAAATGAGATGATGGGACCATGAATTGGGAAGATGTCACAGAAAAATTTTGCTGCTTCTTGACAATTGTGCTGTCCATCCAGACCGATGAAAAACAAGGAATAAAATATACAACAGTATTTGCAGGGAATCAAAAAAACGATTTAAATCCAAGAACTTTGACAACATTAAACTGGTGTTCCTTCCAGCAAATACCACGTGTGTGTTGCAACGACGATGATCTGCCTTTGTCCGAGTGCCATCCGGAAAATTGCAACGATGATTTAGGACAGCACGATTACAATGCGTTTGCTATAGTAGATGATGATATTGTTACCAGAGAAATGCTAACGGAGGAAGACATAATTAATGAAGTCAAAGGGAGTAATATCGCGGACATACAAGACGACGACGACAATGAAGACGAGATCGAGGAACCAGTATCTAGTTTGAGGGAGGCTCTTGATGCCATTAGGATCTAAAAACAACAATATACTGCTTTCCGAGGTAATACAATGGTAACAGATCAAACTACCATTGCCATTAGAATTATTAACCGATTTTACAAGGCAGATTCCCAAGGAAATGGAAATATTGGTGCAACAAAGGTGATCAAAAATCGTTAAATTTTACTTTAAGCAAACAGAAGAATGATGTGGAGTTAATAATGAAACTGAAGTTTCCAATTACTTGATTTTAGTAGTATTTTAAAATGTTTTTTGTGACTCAAATAGTAATTTTTAAATTTCCAATAATGATGTTAGAATTATATGAATATTTTTAAAATCCTATTTTTAAGTAATAAATTAGGAGGATCATTTTTTAAGTACAAATCATTTTATTATAAACCAATAACAATTTATTGCAATTCAAAATCTTTGTTTTTATAATGAAAATATATCTGTGAAGAAACTAATTCTGACCTATCCTATTATTATTTTATTATACTCTTCATTATTACTTAAAGTATTATGTTTAGTTTAAGAGTTAACTCGCATTTCATGTCCTCTGTCTCATCAGTTAGAAATTACAAGTTAAGGGCCAGAAGTCTATCCTAATGAACTCTCTCAGCTTGTGACATCATCTACTCTAAGTCATTTCCACTGATCCAATGTGAGAATAAAAGAATGATCTCATATCGATGTTTTATATTCAGTACATAATTAATCGTAAAGAAGATGACATGAATTGATTATTCTGTAAACTACAAAACTTTAACTTGTTGCATAACTTTTATGTAAATGAGACAAGCTTGAGACTGTAAAAGTCACTACTATAAAAACGTGTGTTATTGTATTGCATTGAGCTGATTTGTGGCTTTTAACTTTCTTGCAAGATCAACAATTGTTTGAATTTAACAAACTCAATAAAAAACTGCTCTTATAGGCATCTAACTTGGTAAAGGTTTAACCACAAGCACTAATAAACAGTCCAAAGTTATTTTTCAGTAAAACTTTTAATTTATTGAGGAACATTTTTGACATAAAACAGCCCTCTTCAACTCTTACAACTAAATACAGTCTATAGAACGAGCAACTGCTACAAAACTATTGGCATTCTAGAATGCCAGCAGTTTTGTAGCTGTTTTAAATTGTTTGAGTTTGTATTGGAGAGTGGAGATAACATTAAATAATAATTAAATCTACTATTTTTACTGTTATTTTGGATCTTTGTATTTTTGATTAAACAAATTTTGTTGCTAACTTGTTTTGTGCTTTATATTGTTTAAATAAAGCTTTATTTAACACTTTTTTTGTAAGTGTTTGAGTCTAATAAATTATTTATTATTATTTAACTTTACTTGTTTTGGGAATTTATTCAATTTATTAGTATTAGTTTCTAACATCTTTTTTGTTATTTATTTCTAACACTCATTTGATACTTCTAACAACCATAAGTTTTTCGGTTGTTTGTTTTGTTTTATGATGTAGATGATACAATTAGTGTTAGATATTTATTTTTGAAATTTATTTATTTTCAAAAATAGTAAAAAGATTTAAGTTCAGACTGGATTCTGGATTTGCAAGGTCATAAAAGCCATTAGGTTTAAATTATTGTTAATTTTGAATATCGCAACTTTGCATATCTTAAACTATTTTCTACATAATCCCCAGTGACATCCAAGCATTTTTGAAATAGGGAGATGAGCTAGATGATCCCTGATTGAAGAACTCTACCGCCTGTTCTTAGAACCAATTGGTGACAGTTTGGTAAATGTCATCATTAGTCTGCAAAAATCAGCTCAAAAATTCCTTTAATTTCAGGAAAGTCTGATGGTTTGAGATCCAGACTGTACAGAGAATGGTCCAATACTTCCCATCGAAATTTTTGCAACTGTTCTGCTGTTTTTGAGCAATGTGAAAAGGTATCATCACTGAAAATTTTGTAAGCAACAGAATGAAAAACATTAAGAAAAGCCACATAAAGCTCTTCAATTGTGAATCTCCTGTTCTGTTGAATGTGTGCATAAACAGCAGTTTTTCAATTTTTCAGTGATGACAGATGGTCATCCAGAGCTTGCTTCATCATGCACATTTGTTTTTTCTTTGTTAAATAAGTGATACCATTTCCACAAATTTGCCTTGTTCATCATTTCAACTAGTGGTTGATGATGATTTTTTTGCATTTAAAAAACAAATCACTGATTGCACTTTGTAATCGACAGGGATTGGCGGTCGACAGAGTTACTGAAAAGCTACTCAAAAATAACATCTGAGGTACTCAAGAGCTTATAGCTAACTGACAGTGCCACAGACAGTTCAGACACATTCCTAACCAGATTACATTCCAAAGCATCACCTTGCATTGTTAATATTCTTAAAAAATGACCCTCATGCATACAAGTTACTTCTTATAAATCTGAAAATTTAAAATGTTCATAAATAACATATATTTAATTAAAAATAATTTTTATGACATTGAGAGAATGATTCTCTCAATATTAACTGAATAAAAGTATTAAAATATTAATAATTATTCAATTTCTAAATAATTTACTTACTTGTCCAATAGTCATTGAAGAATTTGTTGTTGCTAGAAATTCTTTTAATTCATATTTAGCTCTTATCCACCTTTCTTTTTCTTCTCTATAATTTTTTGAATAATCTGAATTAATAATTACTTCAAAATGATTTGATTTTTATTAAATAATTAAATGGTAAAAGGTTAGTATAAATGCTTGATTAGAATAAAACATTAAAATCTAATGAATATATTCAATTTCTTTATATTCAGGATTAATATATACAGGAAAACCTGTGCTAGGTGGTCAGCTTTGGGCGGCTGAGATTGTGGCCATCAAGCATAGGTTGGCCACTAGACATTGGTTAGCTACAAATTTTATTATTAATTATCAAAGTTTATAAAATAGTTTCACATTATTAATTAAATCTAAAGAAAGAAATCACTAATTAATGTCTGTTTTCTGGATTTTTTCACTTTAGAATGCTCAGCTGATAGATCTAACAAATTAGCAGAATACTTATTTATTAAGTTCAATAGATCCAAGTTTTTCAAGAACGGACTTTAAGCCAAAATAGGAAATAACTTCCTATCTTGGCTTAAAGTCCGTTCGAACTCTTCTATGATCTGTAATTTTCTCTTTAAGATGTTCTGGATTTGGCCTTTAAATGTTTGCTGACATCACAAAGCAGTCTACTTGCATTAAAACACTTGTTTTATAGTTAAATTGCAATAAAAATTTACTTAATAGTTTAATTACATGTATTGAATAGCAGATCTAAAGTTGAAACCAGAACTGCCAGATGACAAAAATTTTTATTGCATAACAACCACAAAACTATAGCTTAAAACTAATTCAAAATTATGGATAAAACAGAAAATGAAATATTAATTTCAAATTCTAATTATTGTTATAACACAGATTAATGATCAATTTTCAGTACTATACAGGTAATATCTCTTATTATTTTTACAATTTTTAATATTTCTTTAATTTAAAACTGTACTTGAAAATATTAATTTTATTTATAGGTAAATATGTAAATAAATACAGTATTTTCAATGTGAATCACTTAATGACATATTTATAACAATTTTTAACTGAAATACTAAGAAATATTTTATTTAAAAATAATTTATATACAGTATAGTCAGAGGTGGACAGTTAACTTTGGAGCCCTGGGCTAAAACTGTTTGGAGGCCTACTAAATTAACCCAAATTAACTAACAGTGAGAACTACACTACACTACATTGCATTAGAGGAGCTAGATTTGCACTCCCATTCCGACATTGTCATTTGTCAATTATGTAAATAATGTGGCAAAGTATATTCTGATTTTACCGACTATCAATAGACCCATATTTGCTATTTATTTTCATTTAAAACATTGATATTTGATATTCAAATACAATAGTGTTGAAAACCAACAATTTAAACTTTATCTAGGTATGAAAAACTTTTAATTTAAATTATTTTTATGTTTTTGACCTTGAAGGGGCCCTTTGATTGAACAGGGCCCTGGGCTGCAGCCCATAAAAGCCATTCCTAAATCTGCCCCTGGGTATAGTATTCTAAAACACACTCTACAAAACTAGCCCAACAGGGCATGAAAATTACTCATCTGGCATTTCAGATCAAAACATGATTTGCTGGCCACCTATAGTCTGTTTCAAGATAACCTGACAGCTGAACTACCAAAGGAAACACTATATTCATATGCGATTTATAAATAACAATAATATTTTGTTAAATTTTATCATGTGATTTTAAAATATATGTTTTTAAATCATCTCAATAATTTAATATTTTGATATCTTATTTCTCAAAACAATAAATTATAGGATAATATTAAATTTAATTAATAAGGACTATTTTCCTTTGTGTAGAAATACCCACAACAATGGTAGTGATTTACTGTCAGGATATCTTGAAATAGATTATAGTAGATGTTGTACACAAGGTACTGAAATTAAATATCACTGGCTGTGGCCACAGAACACAGATGGCCCTTTTACACAGTTTAAAAAACCCAAAATATGCTCGGGTGGCGGTGGGCAGATATTAAGGTGGCCATGACTTGTAGGTTAACTCAGGTGGCCATCATCATAAGTTTTCCTGTAGTTAATAATTAATAATAAATAAAGTAATTAATAAAATAATTATTTTATTTAAAATTGATATACATGGTGTTCACATTGAGTAAGAAATGTACGTAAATATATATAAAATACCTACAGTAATATTAAAATTAGTATTTTCTATTAAATTTTAATTAATGTTAACTGTTATTTTTAATATCTTTGCCCTTAAGGAATTAGATGGCAGTAATATCAATGATATATGACTAATCATTTGTTACATATACTAATAATTCAACAAATATATAAAATGCCAAGTAACTTTTAAGAAAGTAATTATTATTAACATTTTTAATGTTAATTTTAATAAAATTAACTTTATCAATTACTATTTTAAAATGTTAAAGCATGTTTATATACCAGAATATGTAAAATCAAAAATTTATACAAGAATAAAGTTTTTTTCCATTCATTTTTTTTTTTTTGCCTCAAGCAATAACTCAATAAATAGCACTAGATTGCGGTTCTATATTAAATATTCAACAAAACAACATTTTATTAACGTTTTCGGCCATCATCAGACATAGAATAGAATATTCGAAAAAGAACATACTTTTAGAATAAAAAATTTTTAAACTTGATTACATCATTAAAGATTTAAAATAAACAAAGCAGGGATTATTACTACATACAAGAAACTGTTTATAAATATTACAAAATTATATCATAAGTTAACAATATTAATTAGCCACATAACAAGTAGATCTTTTCTTATTACACGTTGACTTACTTCTTTCCTATACTTTGGTTT